>VZSF01008262.1:990638-1024275 GCA_013398295.1 Chionis minor
CCGCTGCCGCTGCTCCTTCGTCCTCCGGGAGGCAGGAGGCGGCCCGCCGCGCAGGTCTGCGGGGCCGTGCGGGCTGAGAGGCAGCAGATGCGGTAGCAGTTAAGCAAGAAGAAGAAGAAGGAAAAATAACATCTGTTATTTACCTTCTGCAAATGGCTGTGTTTTGCCTAGGCCCGTGAGCTCTCTCTAAAGCGCTTAGGTAAGCTTCCTTCCCCAGTAAATTTCTCATTTACTTGGAAACAGTACAGTGAAAATCAGAGCCGTTTACAGCAAAGAAATTAGTTCCCTCAATTTTGAGGGGTTTTGTATGTTTTTCAAATAAGTTTCCCTGTCTAGATACTTGCTGTAGAGCGTAGCTCACATTTGAATTGTGGCTGACTGAAAAACGTATTAATTACTTTCCAGTATTATGGGTTTCATATTAAAACTGAGTAGGGTTTTTTTTTAGAGACCCTTTATTCATCAGAAAATACGCATTCGCTTCTGTAGTAGCTAATTGCAACTGCATTCTTTTTGCTGAATAATTTCGTTCAGGAACATTTTGGGAGCTGCAGCATTGCTGGCTCACATTGCTTACGGAAAAGAATCAGCTTTTTCTCTCTTCAGGGGACACTCATGAGAGAAATGGGAGCAGATTTTTTTCATTTGGCACAGAAGCCTTGGAGGGTATCCTAACTAGTAGGCTATTCAGGGGACAAAAGATATTTCTGTTTGTGTGCGCGCAGCTATTCATTTTTATCTGTTCAGATTGTAATACAATGGCATATAGGCTAACCTGTGCAACTGCAGAAGCATACTAACCAACCTGGCAAATCATTTTTTCCTCTGTATAGGTCACTAGATGTTTACAAATTATATGCTAATCTGGACATCTTCAACAGGCACGCTCAAGAGATTGCTCCATTATCTCACCATATGACATCATTAAGTCCTAAAACTGATGATTAGGGTATTTTTGGGATAGGCTGTGAGAGTGGTTGTTGCTCCTTTGTAAATAATTGCTTACTCACTGCTGCTGTTCTACTTTAGAACAGGAAAGATTTGTAAGATCATTTTATCTCCTTCCTTTTATGTATCTTGTATGATAATAGTGGGATCTTTTATAGAAGGTTATGTCGCCTTACCCTTTATTGTGCCCAAGATATCCTCAGAAATCCTAGGAGACAGAAACTTAATAAAATCACTGGGACTGAAATAACCTGGTATGCCATGGAACTATAAGTCTAAGCAAAAGTACGTATGTAGGTATTCCTCTTAAGTTTTTTGTTTCAGGAAGGTTATGGCTTGCAAAGAACTGTTCTCGCAATCTGTCTGTTTCTCCCAGGATTGTTTGTGATTCTTCTGGTGCCTCTTTGGATGGAATGTATTTTATTTCAGATCCTTTAAAAAACTGCTTATTGTCAGAAGAGAATGCATTGTGGTTTATTTGCTCAAGTGTCTAATAATATTGGTTAAATAATGTTAGTTTAATAAATAAACTTAGGAGTTTGCAGGTCTCTCAACTGTTTTTTGTCTGTTTCTGTCAGTCTGTTTTCAAACAAATCTTTTGTTCTCATCTGAAGTTAATAGAAATTGTGAAACTGTCCGCAATGACTGTTTATCTGGAAAAGGTAGGTAATTTAATTCTAAAGGGTTGTGAAGTTAATAAAACAGAAAAGCTACCTTAGCTATTGTTGTATATACTGTGACTGTATGACATTGCCTGAGCTGGAAAAAGAATTGATTTTCCTTATCAATAATTTAACATCTTGAAAGTAAGCTTGAAGCTCTTTAGAGAATTAAGGTTTGGCTGAAAAACGTGTTTGGCATCAGCTTGCTTAACCTGATTTGTAATGTACTGTAGGTTTTAATGCAGGAAGGAGGGCAGTCTTATTAAAGTTATAAATCTGTTGTTTCTGAAAAATGGTGCTTTTATTTATACAAGCCACCAGGAGCTAGTTTTAGAAAATGCTAGGAGATAAAAACTAATAGAACTGCTGGGACTGAAGCTGATTGATTCCGGTGCACATGAAGATACAAACAGTATGAAGAAAAGTGTGGAGTCAGCCATAACCATGCAAAAAATACTGACTAAATAGGAATGCATATATACATACATATACACATGTACATAAACACTTTTTTCCCCATTATCTACCATGCATTTGGTTTACACAGTCTCAAAGGTGGTACTATCAGATATTTTAGAAACTAGGGTCACGTCTGTATGTGCTTCTGTTGCATACTCGTGAGGGGGGGGATGATAAGCGTGTTCTCAAATGCTGGCTTCTCCCAACTTCATCTTCTGTAATAGAGACTACTGCAGCAGCAGCACTGGGACATACATTCCAGAAACGACCTCACATGCCCGATCATTACTTCAGATTTACACACCAGTAGTAGCAGTGCAAGGACAATGAAACTGGGGCCTTGTTATGTAAAGTGCTCTGTGGTCTAACGGCAGTTTCTACCATCTGAAAACCGAGGCACAATGGGAGGCTGACAAGCTGGTCGTTCAGGAGCAGTCATCACAGTGGGTCATGTACTTGCCTTTTGGAGGTTTACTAACCACGCTATGGTAGAAGGTTAGTTTTGAGGAGGGGTAAGCTGAAGCTGCTTTTGTTGACGAACAGAGATGAACGCATAGTTAAAAACTGGATCTGGTGGATACAGTATGGCTAAATACTGGAGGGACTAACATTAGTTTTGAGAAGGTGGAGACTAAGGAGACTAGAGAAGAGGTGCAGAGAAGTTGACAATGAATTAGAAGATGATTCTGGTAGCAGTGCTTTGAAGTAACAAAAGGGAGACGTGGTGGATAGCAGTGCAAAGACAGAACAAGTGTTGGGTAGAAGTGGTGAGAGCCTTACTAAGATTCTGGTGGCCTTAGAGGCTAAAGGAGCTTAAATATCTGAAAAGTTATGGAAAAAAGAGCAGTAAGAGGATTCAAAAGAGGCAGGCAGTTGGAGGACCCTTTTACGTGCTGTTATTTCAGCTCATTCTGCTGACATCTCAGGGTGAGGCACTTCTCATGCAAGTCTCTTCTGCAGTTACCTAATTGCTAATGGTTAGCTATATTTTCAGATTTTGTTATTGAGTTAGGAGATAAAATTTGATCATAATGACTAATCATTTTTTGAGAAACTGTCTTATTGCACATGTGCTGTGACATAAATCTATATGTGTAGAAGGAAGGAAAGCTGAGCATTTAAGATAAGTAGGAAGATCTTGGACAATGGCTGATATATGGTCTTCAGTCTTCTGAAAGAGACTGCTTTGTTGTAATTTATTAGTTCCCTTTTAATTTTCTTGGCCTTTGAACCCAGAATGTTTCCTTACATGAGAAGTACTCCTACTTACATATTTATAAACTGTCAGTAAATTTTTGATAAGGTGATTAGTACAATCTGTTTCTTGCAGCACATGAAATTTGATAGAAAAAGTGACTAACACTTATGTTAGATATTTTGGGCTTGATAAATTGTTTTTGCAAATATGATTGATGCCTTTCAAATATTTGCAGCATGTTGATCCTTAGCTATTATTGGCAAAAGGGAAGTACGGTTAAGATTACATAATGAAGTGTTCATTTCTGCTCTAGTACTGAAATGAATAATACAGGAGTTTTTGCAAAAATAAGATGAAAAGATCACATTAGAACTCTTCACAGAAGAAAATAACTATTATAAATATAAGGCCACCACAATGCCCTTAGGCTTTTTCTATTAATGTACTTAACACTGCTTGATAAATCTATACCTTTATTCACACATTATGCTAAAAATGTGGATATTCAGAGAATGTGATCTGACTTGTAAAGGAAATTTTTTTTTCATCGCATTATGGTTTTGCACAGTATGGTTTAAGGTTTTTTTATGGTGTTTGCAGAGTTCTGCTCACTGTGGTTATGCTGATTGTATGTCAGTGTAGTAGGTAAAATGCTAGCCCTTCAGGGAAAATAAGTACTGGATAACAATTAGTCTGTAGGGAAAACTCTTAAAAATCAGTATTTCAGAAAAAAGACTATGGTTGAGAAAACACATGGCAGGTTAGTCAGCAAGAATGAGTTCACTAAAGTATGATGCTGGCCTAGGGAGAGATTCCAAAAAGTATTGCCTGTTTCGATTTAAGGCAGTGGTGTATCTTCAGCATGTTATTGGATAAAACCGTTATCCATTTCCCGTTTTACGGCTTCACCTTCTTCTCCGACTTGCTTGGGCTTTTGCTCTTGCTGGGACTCTTGCTTTCCTTCTTCAATGGCCGGCGTCCGAGGAGGACTCCATCGGTTCGTCTGCCTTTGATCCTGACCCATGTATTCCTGGATCCAGTTCCCTTCCGTCGCTGAGTCCGGTCTGGGACTTCCCAGTGCCTGCTGGTGATGTGATTGTCATCCTGGGAGCTTGATACGGTTTTGTATATATTTCATTATTTTCTTTTGTTATTTTATTCTTTATATTTCATTAAAGTAGTTTAGTTCTTACTAAACTAGTCTTTCTTCTTCGGAACATCTGTCGCTCGGCTTGCTTGGGCCGATCTGGCCCAAACCCCCGACAGATTGTAAAAGGGAGTCACCTGCTTATAAGTTGGGCAGCGCCCAGCTCTTTCACTGCCTGACTTGAAACGCCAAATAGAAGTGCTTTACCCGTTTTTACTGCTTTAGCAGTCGCTAATGGGGCAGGCAGCCCAGTGAATTAAGATTCCAGAAGTGTGAGTATGTAACAAAGAAATGAGTTTTATTTCCTCCGCTTTTTTTGTCTGTTTACTTCTGGTAACAAAAGAATGCATAGAGAGAACTGATGAAAGACCGGGCAGGAGAGAAACTGGAGTCATGACAAATTATGGATTTAGGAGATTGTTGGAAGATGGAGGGTTCCTGGCACAGGACTGCTGATTTTGAGCATTGTGCAGAGCCCAATGACACACCCAGAAGGTATGAGTTTTTAGCACCTGTAAAAGGCTAAGTCTAATTGTGTTAAGCATGATTTCTCATGAATTTTTGAAGGTGAAAGAGAAGCAATAGGTCTTGAGAACTGGTGAAGCCTCTGTTAGAGGATTTTATTGATGTGTGCATGCATATTTATATACTTAATCTACATATGCAAATATATTTAATATATATATATAAGAATTTGTTATGTATCTGTATGATAAGCATAGTTAAGGAGTAATAGCTGTGTCTCTGAATGTCCACATTTTTAAATCTCTTTAGATACCTCTCTTTCTCTCTGAAATGTGGAGTAGCAGAGCTTGAGAACGTGAGATGTATGGGATCCATCCTCTGTTCAAGCAATAACATTTGTAATCTTTTATATAAGCGAGGAGACTAGATTTTGCATGTCAGCATCTGAGATGCCCTTGGCTCAAGAGCCATGACCCACCAGTGCAGCCAGCCTTAAGTGTCCTAAACAGCACTCAGTCACAGTACTTTATTTTTAGGTGATTAAGGGAAACATTTTGTGTATTTTTAGCTTATAACCACTTAATTCAGTATTTTCCAGTTCTTTGGAGGAGGAAAAGAGACAAAACTTGGAATGTATTTATGTCAGTCTTCTCACACAGTTCTTCTTTTATCAAACATAAAGGACAGCCTGTAGTTAGAGGCTCGGCAGGTAGGGAAATCTATCTTCTGAGCCTAAGTTAGACCACCACCTTCTAAAGCAGTGGGGCCTCCACTAACACCCAGTTACTGAGATCATACTGAGATAGATGGATGAGACACAAAACTGTATTCTGAACCTCTGTTCTTGTTTTTTAGATTGACAAGTAGACATCAAGTATAGAAGGAAAATCACATCGACCTCTGCTACTGAGCTTGTTTTTTTGCTAACACTACTTTCCGAATAGATGGGACATATATGTGAAAAGGCACAAGTGATAATCATCAATCATTTATTTAGAAATAGATTTGAATTACTTTGGCTCAGTGGCTGAAGTAATAAAGAAGTTCTTTAGGTGCAGAATTCTGGCCTGTGACTCACAAGTTACAGGAGCTGTGGTTGAGGCTAGAAGTTTGTCATCATCCCTTGAAACAACACAAGTTAGCACTGGAACACAGAACACTTCCATGGGTAGCTAAACTATGGAAATCTGGAAACGTGCCCTCTTCTAGCTTAGGTGACAGTTGGCTTCCATGGGATCCAAGAACATAAGAGTTTTGATCAAACCTTTTCCTGAGGAGGAAGCAGCCATAGCTTCTCTTAGTCTTTCCCATCCCCTTCCTTGGACTTCATTTTGTAGTTAAGATACTGTTTGTGCTGCTGCTTCTCCTGTAGTAGGTAAAATATGATTTCCCTTTTTTTGCAAAGTTGGTGAGAATTTAATCTCTGAATATTGTCCAATATTGTGCTGCTGCAGTAGAGCTGGGGAGACAACCCCAGGTTTTATGGACAGCAAAAGGAGGGCTAAGGAGAATCTCCATCCTTTATTGGATGTGGGGAGAAACATAGTGACAAAGGATGAGGAAAAGGCTGAGGTACTTAATGCCTTCTTTGCCACAGTCTTTAATAGTAAGAGCAGTTGTTCTCTGGGTACCCAGTCCCCTGAGCTGGACAACAGGCACAGGCAGTAGAGTGAAGCCCCCATAATCTAAGGGGATGAAGCTCTATGATCTAAGGGGAAATGGTTCCTGACCTGCTACACTATTTAGACACACACACAAGTCTATGGGGCTGGATAGGATTCAGCTGGGGTACTGAGGGAGCTGGCAGAAGTGCTCACCAAGCCACTTCCCATCAATTATCAGCAGTCCTGTCTAGCTGGGGGACGTCCCAGTTGACTGGAGGTTAGCAAATGTGATGTCCATCTAACAAGAAGGCCCACAAGGAGGATCCAGGGAACTACATGCCTGTCAGTTTGACCTTAGTGCCAGGGAAGGTCGTGGAGCAGATCATCTTGAGTGCCATCATGCAGCACGTACAGGACAACCAGGTGATCAGGCCCAGTCAGCATGGGTTCATGAAAGGCAGGTCCTGCTTGACTAACCTTACCTCCTATGACAAGGTGACCCACTTAGTGGATGAGGGAAAGACTGTGGATGTTGTCTGCCTAGACATTAGTAAAGCCTTTGACACCATTTCCCACAGCGTTCTCCTGGAGA
Organism: Chionis minor; assembly: GCA_013398295.1. Classification (NCBI taxonomy): domain Eukaryota; kingdom Metazoa; phylum Chordata; class Aves; order Charadriiformes; family Chionidae; genus Chionis; species Chionis minor. The sequence goes on from VZSF01008262.1 coordinate 997,714, forward strand.
AATTGGCTGTTCATGGCTTGGACGGGCACCCTCTTCACTGGGTAAAAAACCATCTGGGTGGCTGGACCAAAAGAGTTGGGGTGAATGCAGTTAAATGGAGTTGGTGTCCAGTCACAAGTGGTGTTTCCCAGGGCACAGTATTGAGGCCTGTTCTCTTTAATATCTTTATCAACGACCTGGATGAGAGGATCGAGTGCACCCTCGGTAATTCTGTAGACAACACCAAGCTGGGCAGGAGAGTTCATCTGCTTGAGGGTAGGAAGGCTCTACAGAGGGATCTGGACAGGCTGGATTGATGGGCTGAGGCCAGCTGTTTGAGGTTCAACAAGGCCAAATGCTGAGTCTGGCACTTGGGTCACAACAACACCAGGCAGCACTGCAGGCTTGAGGAAGAGCGGCTGGAAAGCTGCCTGGCAGAAAGGGACCTGGGGTATTGGTAGACAGCCAGCTGAATATGAGCTGGCAGTGTGCCTAGATGGCCAAGAAGGCTAATAGGATCCTGGCTTGTGTCAGAAATAGTGTGGTGAGCAGGACTAGGGAAGTGATCATCCTCCTGTACTCAGCACTGATGACGCCCCACCTCAAATACTGTGTTCAGTTTTAGGCCCCTCGCTACAAGAAAGACATTGAGAGGCTGGAGCATGTTGAAGGACAATGAAGCTGGTGAAGTGTCTAGAGCACAATTATTATATGTGGAGTGGCTGGGGGAACTGGCATTGTTTAGCCTGGAGAAGAGGAGGCTGAAGGGAAACCTTACTGCTCTCTACAGCTCCCTGAGAGGAGGTTGTAGTGAGGTGGGGGTCGGTCTTTTCTCCCAAGTAACAAGTGATAGAACAAGAGGAAATAGCCTCAAGTTGCGCTGGGGGAGGTTTAGGTTGCATATTAGAAAAAATTTCTTCACCGAAAGGGTTGTCAAGCATTGGAACAGGCTGCCCAGGGAAGTGGTGCAATCACTGTCCCTCGAGGTATTTAAAAGATGGGCAGAAGTGGTGCTTCAGGACATGGTTTAGTGGTGGACTTGGCAGTGCTAGGTTAACGTTTGAGCTCAATGATCTTAAAGGTCTTTTCCAACCTACATGATTCTGTGACTTACTATGCCCAAAATACAAGGAAACAAGTTCTGATTAATGAGTCCTTTAATGTCTAGCAGAGGGCTGTAAACTGCCACAGCTCCATTTCCAGCCACTTGAGTGTCTTTCCATGCTGTGCTTTCCTCTCTTGATCTCCTAGTTAAGAGGAATAAAATAAGAACTTGTGTTACACCAACACATAGTAAATAAAGCAACTTAATGTAGGCACAGGAATGATAGACATGAAAAACAAATAAAAAAGTAGTATAATTGTCTCTAATAAACACTAGGTTCTAGGGAAAAAGGTGAAATAAAAACTGATTTCTATGGAAAAAGGTGAAATGTGATTTCTTTGCTGTTGCAAGTTTTTTCAATATAAGTAACTGTATACCCATAATAGACTTCTGTGTATTGTTCGATATGTTGTGTTTCAGTGTAGCTAGAGTAAACAGTATGACTGAGTGTATAAACTTGTTAAAAACCACATTAGCAAGTCCAGATACTGTTTCTTGAGAGGTTCTTCTGGAAAAAAATGCTTGTAGATGCTAGAAAGGGTTAGTTTACACAGCTTGAGTTTACACAGAGTGAGTGTTAGGTGATTTTTCCTGAGATGTAGGACACCTGCATTTGTAAAGGTTTAAGGATGTCTTCTTCATCCCTGCAGGTACTGTGCAGCATAGCTGTGGAAACTTTGGAGGAAGAAGAACGATAGGGTGGGAAAGCCAGCTCTTAACTGATGGTTAGTTCCAAAGCTCTGTAGATTTTGTTTTGCGGTTTTTTTTGGTGTAGTTTAAAAAAAAAAAAAATAAAAAAAGCTTTGTGCAATTACATTGAGAAATTGTTGAGAATTCTGTCTGGAGATTTGCCAGAGGATTAAAGCTTTCAAGTGGTCTTGCAAGTTTTAGGAGAAAGGTGACTGACTCTATTAGAGATACTTTCAGTGCTCCTGCAAGACAAAGGACTGCAGCAGGCATTTGAGACACCAGGGAATTAATGTTACCCTGAGGATCACTCTTAAGTCTTGTGGTCAGAAATTACATCTTTGAGAAGGTGCAGTGGTCCAGCAGTGCTACACAGAGCTGTTGCCTACCAGGCTTTGCTGTTCTGTGGCTGTTCGTGTTTGTGGTTATTCACTAAGAACAAGTAACTTTAATTACTAATTTAATTAGTCTCGAACTAAATCTTAGAGTTGTCTGAGATGAACAACAGGAACTGTCCTCACCCCCTCTGTTTCTTATGCTTTTTGGCATCACATGGATGTCCAAGGATGTGGTTGTGCTTTTTTTCCAGTAGATACAAAGATTAGTTCTAAGCCCCTAACAGAGAGAGAGCAGTTATGTTATTTTATGTAGCACTAAAAGGTTTCTAAAATTACTTAATGAAATCAATGGTGCAGTTTCCTGCTTTTGGTGGTCAAAACTAATCAACGGATCAGAGAAGTTAATATCTCAATTTCTTTTACATTGTGTGAACAAAAGACTCTTATGAAGAGCTGCCTTTCCTTCTCAACAGTAAACATCTTAATGTTTCTTCTGTCAATAATCCTGATGACATTGTTGCACTTACTTTCAATACCAAATACAAACATTAACAACTCTAAAAAAAGGCTCTTAACCTTCTCCCTTTTTTTCTTCTTGATGTTTTGATCTGGCCGTAGTGAAAACAAAGGGAAGATATGGCATAGCTCAAAGTGGGTGTAGGGGTCAGTGGGAGCACCTACTTGCCTTTGAATGATTTTAGCATGCTTTGAGGAAATATTACATGCTTGCATGAGGGGTTCTTGTCCTACTAGCTGGTTTTTTTTGTTCTGACTATGTGCTTTGGGAAAGCTGTTCACAGAAATAAAAAAGAAGACCGAAGCGTTATGTTATTAGAAATTCAGGCCTGTAAGCACTGTATTGGACAATAAATATAAATAAAAGTAGCTGGTTTTTGGATTATTATGGGGCTTCCTTTTACCCCATGGTAATATGGTGCAGCCTAACTATTTTCCCAGCTGTGGCTGTGCAGCTGATTAGAAGCAGCTGTTAGAAAAGGCATTGCCCAGCTGCTAAGGCTCACTGTGCTGGAAGGGCTCCAGGGCTGCTGTTTCTGAGGATCTACAGCAAGTAAGTGTGTGTGGAACTCAGGATTTCTCCTGCGGGAGTGGTGAAAGAGAAGGGGGAGTAGTGCTCTCTGTTTGGTTTCCTGTTCTTGAATGGGGATGTCTAGAGGAAAGTGCAGAGTGAGATTTCCTAGTTTCTCTTGCCTGGAAAGACGGAACAGCCTGTAGGAGAGAGGAGCAGCTGTTAGGGAGCTCTGGTCCGTAGAGACATGGTTAATCTTCTGGTTGTCCCAAAGCTGGCTTTGCACTTTGCTTCCAAGTGTGTCTAAGCTCTATCCACCTAAGTAGAAAAAGTCTGGGTTGAAAAAATAAATTGTATGTTAGCTTTGCTCATAAAAAAAAAGTGCTCTGGATAATGGTTGGTACTGCTGGCCAGGTATACAGTGTGTGTGGAAAAATGTGAATGAAGATAACCTGGGTTTTCCATGTACTCCAAAAGTTTTGCAAAAACCAGTTGTTCTCTGTTGCATAAAATTTCAAATACTCCCTCTGTAAAGGGAACGAAACATGCTTTTAGCTACCTGGAGTGCTTTTGTCCTTAACCAATAAAGGTCTTTCTTATCTCATGAATGATTTAAAACTCGTTAAATAATTGGTTAAATATCTTGTGAAATTAAATGGTGTATTACTATTACAGTTGTTAAATTTTTTCCCTCTTCCATTTTCTAGGGATCACATGGTCTTCTAAATATTTTTTGGGAAAGAATCCTCAATTTTCCTAAAAACTTTAAAGTGCATTTATAGGAAAATGAGCGTCTGTCTTTTTAATGCTGTTGTCATTGTCTTTTTTTTTTTTTTTTAATAGCTTGTTAGAAAGATCTCCTTGAAAAGTGTCCCTGAGTAATAATTTTACCTTATTATTCCTTTGTGGTATCCTATTCTGTTGTGCATAGTCCCTACATAACTGTATGCTAAAGACTGCCCAAGCAACTTAGCTGTAGAGTATGTATCCTCCAATAGCTGTCTGTGGAAATTCCCGTGGGTTGTTTTTTTTTTTTCAGGTGACTGGTGTTTTCTCTCTCCTAAATATTTAGCTGCTCTTCATTCAAACTCTGACAGTTACTTGGCTGGATTAGTTGCTTATGCACACTTTCTGTTTGAGCTCTGCTTCTTGCTGTGTTAACGATCTCAGGTGGTGGTGCTTTTGCAGAATATAATTACCTGGTAGCAAAGTTCATACTATCTTTGTTGCTGTCTTTAGCAGTTGCAGTTCTGTCCCTACTTCTGTCACCTCCTTGTTATATAGGATGATACTATACGCCAGCCTTATGTACATGTGTCTCTTAATTCAGCCTTCAGAGCTTATTCATTCACTGTTGATTCAAAGTGACAGCTGTGCCATCAATCTGTCATTTTTCCTACATTTGGTGTGCTGGAGTATGCTCTCCTTCCTGCATAGACTCAAGGATGCTGCCTGGCCCCTTGTGCTCTGCAGGTCTGCTGCACCTGGGTCAAAAGTTGAATATACATGCCATTAGTATGAGCTCTCAGTGTTTCAGTAGTAAAACTCCTATCGTAGGAAAGTAAATCTGCGGTAGGGAGTTCAGGCAAGCCATATTTGTAGACTTGGGACGATTCATATCTAGAGTTCTATATCTGCAGTATAACTGGCAACAGGCTTGTCGCTTGTTTCAGTATTGTTTGGCTTTCTTTATTCTGGTTGCTGTTGAATTTCAATATTTGTCCTTGCTGACTGCCACATTGCTGAGTTTGACAGGCTGTTGTCAGAATTTGAGTCTGCTGACATAAACTTTGCATATGTGTAAGCAGAGATTCAACCAATGGTTGTCCTCTGTCAGAGTAGATCCTGCTTTGTTTGTGTGTAGTAGAAGATTAGGAAAGGCTGCATTTAGAAAGAAAGAGGACAGTTATATCTGATATTCATTTGGTGGATCTTTCAAATAGCTGATTGTGCCAAAAAATACAGCACAAAAATATCCCCTGGGTAAGGTGTATGTTAGGCTGAAATATTGATGCAGTGAAAAGCAACAGTAGTTTTCTATATTTAGACTGCTTTGTATTTATGCAAACTGTAAGGTAATTATTTCTGTAGAAATAACAAGTCAGTCAGCACTTGGTACTTACCAAGGAGCCATGCTATTTAAGGATGATAGAAGTCTTCAGAGTTCCTTGAACAACCCAGACTGGAACTGCGCAAAATTAGCATTGTGTTGAACTATGTGTCATGCTTCTACAAAATGCATAAATTACTTGCAATGAATCTTACTATTTAAGTGCTTTCTGTGGTAACTGTATATTTCCTGAGAATTAGAAGAAAAGAAAAATTCCCTGCTTCCAGTATAAATCATGCTGTAGTAATTTTTGACTAGCACAAAACAGAAGCAATTGAAAAATGAAAATTCTGCATCAGTGAACCTGTGGGTTTCTTCAGGAGAACTGCTCTCCTGAAGGTTTTAGAGATACTAATGATTTCCACACGAATTAAATGCAACAGTTCTTCATACAAAATGGCTAGAAGAATCGTCAATGTTTTTTCTGGTTTTGTGTTGTATTTGTTGAGTTGCTGGCTTCGTTACTATTGCTGTATAAAAACAATTTTCCTCTCTGAGAGTGAGGCTATGCATAGAATTGTGTGGGGAAAAACTGAGCAGAACTTGCCCAGGAGATATTGCTACGCTCCTTCTGTAGCACCATCAACACCAGAAAGATTCATTTATTTGGTGTCCCTTTTGATGTTCCTCTGAATTTGTAAGTTCAATCTTCAATGAAGTAAGTGTATCTCAAGTGGAAAGAGATACTGCATTGAGATTTGAGTTAAAAAAATCCTTTAATGTCCTATGAAGGCAAAACTTTATGTGTATTTTCTGATTGAAATAAATCAGCCTATTTACCTGACCCCTTGGAGAATTCTTAAATGCATAATAGGAAGTAATCTTTAAGCCTGATTCTAGAATATTTCACCTGTTCCTCCTTATGCCTCACAGATTTACCATGGTTGTGTCTTTTCATGTGGCATAATAATCCCAGTGGCATCATGCATTTCTGTGTGAATGGTTTTAAAAAAGAGAACTCAGCGAGTTTTCACATAAACTAGTGAAAGTTCTCATAGATAATTCTAATCTAGTTTATTCGTATTAATTTATAGGGAAATACTAACACATTCTGTGTACTGTTTCTCCGAGACTAACAAGTTACTAATGAACACTGGTGAAACAATTTTTATTACCAGAGTAATCAAGTTCAGCAGTTTTATTTGCAGACCTTCAGAGTCTCTGGCCATGACTGTCCAGTTTCGGAGATCTATTTGAAAATAAAGGAACGTTTCTGTAACAGTCTTTGGAGGGGAGGGAGAGCAAAGCAAGTTTTCTTGGATATTCTTCAAAATGGAAACTGTCTATTAATATTGTAATCCTGGCAGCGTTCTGTGTGGGTTGAACAATACTTTGTCACTGCGGTTTTGACTTCTGTGTATTTGAAAAATAACAGGTACTGCCATAAGACTGGGAGGCATAAGAGTTGGGTAAGCAGGAACTTTGAGTGTTTTGAGCACTGTTCTTCTACCCTGCGCAGAACACTCATAATCAGCATTGTAGTGATGATGTAATGATCTGGGTTCCTTCCCTTCCTGCCTTTTGTAGGCCTGCAACATCTGTCCTTGCTGTAGATACCAGTATTCTGATGAGAGAAAGAAAAGAGCTGCTGAAAAGAGGTACCTGCAGGTGGTGGTGGCGAAGTCAAGTATTTTGCATGTGTATGTTTCGTGCTAGTGACAGATTCAAGAGAATCAGGCACCATATGGGTTTGTCAGGTTAAGAAAAAACCCATCACACTCTGTACAGAATTAGGAACGTGCTTGCAGCAGCATCTGTAATAACCTCAGGAACAGGTCAGTATGTGTGTTCTCATTTAGTCTTCAGGATGCTGCTTTGGGGGTTACCGAAAAGCAATGGAGAAGGTGACAGAATGAGCAGTTTCCTATAAAACGGGAAATCAAGTTCAGAACTGAAATGTATTTCAAGAAACAGACAATGAAGAGTTTTTTAATATAAATTAAGCTAGATATGTTAATGTACAGTGGGTTGTGCTTGTGATAGATTTGCTTACTGTAACATTCTTGCCCACTTGTTTTTTTGGATATGAGAAATGAGGAAGGCTAGTGGCAGGTTGTGGGTGGTAAGTGCTAATTATGGCCTTGATTGCAGTGTAATCCTTGTAGAGGAGGCAGCAAATGGGTCTCCATGTTCAGAACAAATCATAAAGCAGAAGTGAAATGCAGTCAGTACATTTGTGTGAGATGTTTACTTTAAGATAATATTTACTTACACAGTGGAGCACGCTCCTCTATTGTACGACAAAAACACACCCAATAAGTCGACTCTGAAGGGTTCTTTATTTTCTAAAGATAAATATTTTGTTGTATTGTGGGGGAAGAGGAAAAAGAATGAATATCTAGGAGACAAATATAAGCAAAAATGCAATGCAAAATCTTGATTATCAATCTTCCCGACGATTTCTGATTGCATTGATTTTTTTTATTTTTAACTGCTTTATGTACATCATAATATATCTTTGGCTACATATCAGGATATGTGGTGATGTTGCTAGTGTAATTCTCTGAAAGTCCAGTGAACAATTATGACATAAATTACTCAGTTTTTCCATAGTGCTTTCTGCTTAAATACAGAGGCATATGAAATTGAAGGAAATACAGTTAAACTTGGCAGGCAGTTGCTAGTTTAAGTTGTTTCAAGGAAAACGATTGGAGAGAAGATCAAAAATAGTAATTGGTAATGTTGGAAGTGTAACTTTTTTAGGTTTTTTTTTTTTTATGGTTAGCAGAAAAAGACTTTGGGTCAGCATTAACAATTCCATGTGAGTGTCAGTTTGATTTGAATTTCAGTGAAGATTGTCTCCAACTTCTGTTCCCAAAATGCCTAGACAAATCTATTTGAAGGTGATACTGAGTTAAAGATTAATAGCAATAGAGAGGGAAATATGGTGGGTGGTGGGAATGGGGGAAGGGTTAACTCAAATGTCTTACAGGCTTGATTTGCTAGCTTTTAGAGGTTAATTTGTAACAAAGAATTTTATGAAGTATTGAATTTCATGTACTACTTAACTCTGTTCCCATGTAAAGTTAAGCCTTCCTTCTTTCAACTTTTGCAGGATACCTTTAAAACTTTAAATCTGCATAGGTGAAGAAATGCTAAAACCAATCTTTGGTTCATCATCACAAAATGTGATTCACCCCAACAGTGTTCTGTTTTCTTCTTAGAACACGATAGTGCAGGATAAGAAGTTTTTGGGTCTGTATAGAGTTTGTAGTGAGATCTAAGTCAATAGTGCAGAACTGTACCAGCTGACCTTAGGAAGATTGGAGAATTGAATGGCTTTTGGCGTGCTATTGCTTTAGGAAGGGCTTAGAAATACTTACACAGTATAGAACTGGATGGTAGTGGCCTGGGTTTACCTTACAAAATATTTGCTGCTTAAAAAGTTGTATGTCTAGGTGAAGCTAGCGCTCCAGCTTCCCTCTGTAATTGATGGAAAGAACTAGGTGCCTCCAGAGAGCTGGAGTGGGTGAGTCCACCAAAGCCAGACTGACAGAAAAAGATGGATGAAAGAAATACTTTGTTTCTTTGTGTCTTTCAAATGTTCTTACAGTGAATCATTATGTGTGAAAAATTCTTTCCTTGGGTCTTGCAAGGCACGGCACTGTAATTGTGTCCCACAAACTTTAAGATGATAGTGCGTATCACCTATCTTTCCTACTTAATTGAAACCATTTTTATAGATACTGTTATATTGGAACTAGGTAGAAAAACCTGCAATCAATCTGTTGAAAGAAAGGATTAACTATGAGGATCTTCTCTTCCATGATGTTTTCAAGTATTTCTAGCATTCTAGTCATTAATGTGGTTTCTCTGTTCTTTGTCAGCTTTAAGATCTTCTTCAAATTATACTTCTTAAACTGGAGTTCTTAAATATGACCTATTGTGGATATCTTTAGCAACAAATCTCACTGAACTCAGGAATGTTACTTTGTGAACTAGATCTTAGATGAAAGTAATTTAAAAAAAAAAAGGAAACCCCTAATTTCTGTGGAAGATCCCAGGTAGAATGAGATAGGCCTGTAAAGAATTCTGTTCAGAGGCAGTAGGAGGAAGACTGTAGCAATTATGTGTTGGCTTTACCACAGAATCATTACCAGCAGACTGACAGTGTTCAGCAGGTGAGCTTATCAGCTAATGATATAAGCTAAATTTACTCCTTTATAATAAGTTAAAATAAAGGGTCCAAAGAGGGGAAAACACAAGGTTAGGGTACTATTAGGTTCTGTTACAAAGTTTTACTGACTGAAGGCCCTGTATTTAGCAGTTGTGCTCAAGAGGGGAAAAAATATTGTCATTGTTCATAATAAAATTTGTGCTGTTCTAGTGCAGACTGCCAATCTACCCAGAAAACCCATACTTTTTCCCTTTTCCCCCATACTCCCAACCCACCTTTTTTTTTTCGTAATGTGTCCAGTTCTGAATATATGAGGAAGAGATATGAATAATCCCTAACCAGTAAATTGTTTAGTATTAGATCCCAGCCAAAACTTTTGAATAGTGAAGTATATCTGGTATGATTTGATTGTCCGTGTAAGTAACTCTTCCTTACAAAAGTAAAGACTTTTTTGAGTCTTTAATTTTTACGTCAGTGATGTGTGGTACACAATAAAGCATCTTTCCCTGTTCAGAGAGGGAAGTCAGCCTTTAGACTTTGCCTTTTGTTTTTGGGAAGAAACTATTTTTTCTTCAGATAAGTAGTTCTGTTTATTTTCTTAAATTACCTTTTTGTTGTTGTTGTTCTCGTCCAGCCGCTTGAGCTTGTCAGCTGAAAGCTCACTGGGAAATGTGAGATACTATTCCCCGCCAAAGTACACTAGAAGGGCTTGTAGGAGTCTGCAACAGGGTGAAGACTTTGTTTCTTAACCCAGACAGTCCAAGCATGTAGAAAGTCACCCTTTTGTCTTCATTGTTCTTAGACTTGTCGTATTTTATCCATATGCCTAAATTAATTGTACAGCTGAGAAAGGTACCTCTGTGAACAAGTGAGTCTGGGATTACTCAGCAATGTAAAACAGTATCTGTCCTCCTTCAGAACCATGTACAATCTGTCTGTCTGCCTACACACCAGCTCTCACTTTCCTTCTAGCTTCTTTCCCTGTTTGAGTAGCTACTGTCTTGGATTCTCAGTTCCCATCCTTTTGTTAGGACCAGAGAGTTCTAGTATTGCTTTCCCTTCAAAGCTCCCTTGTGTTTTTGAGTTGGCCTTTCCAGGAGGAAAATCTTTCTTTGTTCTTCACCCAAATCTGTTCCTCTCCATCCCTTGTTGCACCTTCATATGAAATACAAAATTTTGTTCTCCCAAAAAGATAGTGATTCAAAATGTGATCTTTGGCCTCTGTCTTGGCTCATAACCGTCCAAAACAGCAAATGCAGGGAAATGCCTGATCGTGGCAGTCTTCACCATCTTGTTTAAGACTTTACAAGAATTCAGCCTAGATCCAACACCTTTTGTGGGAATAAATTTAGCTCAACAATATTTGGTAGAGGTCTAAGCAACTTCAGTACTTTTAAGTGAAGTGTTATATAGCTGTAATAGATGATATTACCAACCTTTTGCATGCTAGCTTATTCATTCCCTTAGCGTTGCATGTTTTACCCTGGCAAGTGAATCTTGCCGGTACAATTCCATCATGCTGTAGAAATCAGGAGCTTTGCTAACACATTAGAATTTAACCAAAACAGAACTGGGTCTGGGTTCATGGAAAGGAGAAATTATAGCCTGAAACGAATAATTCTCACCACAAGAACAACTAAGAACTATTTTTACAAGACATTGAGCTTGTACACTTCTAGAGAACCAAGGAATTCTCAACATGACTGCACTGGCCATACAATTGGTAGGACAGGTACCTGCTTACATTTGGAAATGAGAAAGAGTATCTGTACTAAACTGAAAAAGGTTATTTTAAGTGAGTAGCTCTTGCCTTTGTGATTTTTCAGTACTAGATGTGTTATTTTCACAAACTGTTCTAGTTCAGCTTACTTCTCCCCTCATCTTTTTTTAAAGGAGTGGGAAAGAGTCGCACGTCTTTAATGCATCTTTAATATGATAGTCTGAAAATAATTCTAAGTAGAATATTCACAGTAACTGTAATGAATAAAGAAGGTGTTATCTTAAAACTTGTTACTTTTGCACTGCTGCATCACAAGATACGATGTCACTCTCAAGGAGAGCTCAGAAAAAGTTGAGAGTGCAGTCTTTTTTCAAAAGACCTTGCTTGGAGATCACAAGTCAGTTGTTCAGACAACCTGTGTGAATTGATTGCATTTCTCCTTGTGCACGAACTGGTATGGGGAGGGGGATGGAACAATAACCAGTTTAGGCCTTAAGGCTATGTCTGTGTTAGGAAACTTAGCAGGGCTAGGGGCTGTGTTTCAGCACCGTCCAGTGATTCCATATTCAGTGAGTTTCCTGGTGTGATTTTGACCTGAGGCAATCATTGCTCTTTCTGACAGTGCCTTGAGATTGATAGCATGGGCTAGCAGCCATTTCTAAAAGGCAGTAGGGAAGAAATCACCCTTGTTTTAAGGGAGGCAGGTTAACCATATGGATGCAAACAGTTGTGCCACATTTCCTCATAGTAAGTGAATGGAGAGTAACCTCTTTCATTTCCCATAGAAATGCAGTTCTACAGCCCAGTAAGACAAGGACTTGGTGACAGGACTGAGCTTTTAAAGTGCTCAGGGTGACAAAAATTGGTATTGTTTTGAGCAACTGAAGTCTCAGCAGAAACATCTTGGAGGAGATGACTGATATCTTGAGTTAGTAGCAGTATCCAAATGCTGTAGGAAACAAATGTGAATAAACTTTGAGTTGTCCCAGAATAATAATGATTATGAAACAGACTCTTTTTTATATATATTTATTTTATTTAAAATGTTTTAAATATTAATTTTATTTTTTTAAAAAGCTAAATGGTCTGCAAATAGAGAATGGAGCATCGTCTGTAGCTTTTGAAATCAGAGTTCAAGGAAGTCGGTGGAAACTGCCTGAAGTTGCTGAAACAACTTGAAAAGCAGCGGTATATATAAAAACACCTTTACCTAGCACTGATATTCAAGTGCTGATTAGTGTTACGAAGTACCAGAAAATAACTTATTCCTTAGAGTTCTGGCTTTCCCCACAAAGTATACTAATTGTCGGTGTTTGAATGTAGACAAATCATCAGGATCTACTTTTCAACCTTATTAAAAGTCCAAAATTAAAAGATGAAGGTAAATGTTAGATTAAAATCCTTTTCCTAAACACTTTCCTCTTACTGGAACAGTGTTCACTAATCCTACGATAGGGTTTGTATTGAACACCGATTTTTGAAAAACTAATACTCTTTTCCTGTAGAAAAAGCATTTTCCTGACAGCCTGCAGAAAATCAAGGTCTGCATAGTCTGTGGAATGTGTGAAAGCCCTTGCCTTACATGCTACCTGTCTCAAAATACAAAGGAGATGCAATTTTTTGCTTCAGAAATAGTGCATCTTTGTTGCTCCTGATGTTGCTTCTTGATGTTGCTCATGTTTTCCTGTATTTGGGTCTTTTACAAGCCCTTCTTTCTAGTTTCTTTCTCTCATGCAAAATGTAATTCTGTGATCCTAGGAATACCACTGCTAGGTTTTTTTAAAAAGTAATATCTCCAGAGAGAAATGCCTTTCTGCATGCTGAAGCTGTTTTGTCTTTCTTTTATTATGTCCCCACCTCCCTCATTGGCAAGAAAAATCCTACTTTAGGTCCTTTTATTCTGTTTTTGATCTAACTGTACTTGACTTGCTACGGGTCAGAAAGGTTTTTTTACTACTGTCTGTCTCCTTTTATTTTGGGGCCCTAATTTGGTTTCTAATCCTTCATCTGCTTGCTTCACACCTGCGAATTTCTCAGTCTTAATTTGCGCCCTGTGCCAGAGTGTCTGTCTTAGTGCAATTCATCAAGGAACATACCAGGTCTGTCTTTGCTCCCATTTGTGACCCTGGGTTATCGCACTCTTCTCTCCCATAGTTATCTTCTGCGCTTGTATTAAACATCTTTCTAAGGTCTTTGCCATGAAGATGGGATTTTGAAAGCTCTGGAATTACCAGGCCTGTCCTTGCTTCTCAGGTGTTGTGCTGTATGAGTCACAAAGCTGTGGCTGTCTGGGGAAAGGCTTCTGCATTTTTCTGCACTTTGGGAATGTGAGCCTTGCCTGGAGCCCTGTGCTGATGCTCTGAGTGCTCCTTAGCTCCTGCCTAGCTGGATGGCCTGGTGGAGAGTCAGCTGGTTTGGCAGAGGGCCCCACCGTGGACAAAGCTCCTGGTTGACTTGAATTAGCAGCTATGGGATACACTACCAATATTTGAATGCACTTTTCCAGATGTTTTGTCCCAATTTAAATGACAAAACGTAAGACAGGAAATAATATAACTCCAGTCTTTTCATCTTCATCTAGATTGGGGCAAAACAATTCAGGAAGCTTTTTATTTATGTATTTATTAAATCATTTGGGATATTGTTAAAGCTTTAAAAACATGTGAGAAGAAATATTAATTTGCAAAGTTCTTTTGTATGTGTACAAAATGCTGTGAATGCAGGTGTGATGTTAGACTTGATTGTTTCCCTGCCCTAATCCCAGACCTGCTCAGACTGAATTATACTCAATATTTTGGGCTATTTTTTCTATAATCCTTCATTTCCACTGCTCCGTGCTGATGCACCTCCTACCACTCCACACCCCCAGCACACTTCAGAGCAACTGGAATTTGGATCTTCTGTACAGGCATACTTAAGGAGACAACTTCTCCTGTCCTTTTGGATAATGCGCTTGTTAACCATTTTTAACATTCTTTTATTTCTGGAGAAAGTTGAATTAATGTATCCATTTATACCTTAAACAGTAAAATGAAATTGCCTTCCCCCTGCCCTGAATATTATTATAGTCTCTATTTACGATTAGCTGCCTAACTTTGAACAGCTTGGCTACATAGCAGCAACCATGATGGTGTAAGTATTGAATGTAATAAATATGAACAGTGAGCTTTTGGAGAACAGAACTTTATAGGGAACTTTATTTTTCATAAAAACAAATAGGTCAACATGAGATAAACAATTGTAACATTTATCAAAACAAGAAAAATCATTGAGTTTGTTGACCAGCATTTAGATTTCTCATTGTTCAAAGGTAGTATATTTTTATGTATGAAGATACAACTGAAAATAAGCAGAATGCTTGTATCTTTTAAAGGCAATTTTTTTCTTTTTTCTTATAACTTTGTCAAAGAGGCTACTTGTCTAGCTTTCTTTTTTTCACTGCCTGCAAAGGTCATTGAAGATGCAGTGGTTAGACATGTTATGCATTGCTTATGGTATGTGATCCAAGACAAGTTTGGAGAGAGGGGAGGGAAAAAAAAAGTGACAGATTGTCATGGAAATAAATGTCCTTATTTTATCCTTTTTCTTCTCTCAGCCCTCATTCCGGTATGACCTATAGTAATAACAAACAGAAAAAACACCTAATGAAAAGATGCAGTTTTATTGCACCCCTTTCCTTGTAATATTTCTCTTTCAGTTAACTTAGCATGCCTGTTTGTTAAGTATCAAAAAAAAAAAAAAAAGTCCAGGATAGAGAGAAAGAAAACTAGACAGAGGAAGGAAAGGTTTGTTCCTGTCTCAGCACTGGAACACTGTAGCTGAAGGGTGAAATTCAGGCCCTAGTGAGCAGGTTGGACTTTGAATTCTCTATACAAGAAATGAGTTTTCCAGGTCAGTTAGTGTCTCGCTTTCTGAAGCCAGTGTGTTCCTAATGAGGGGAAACAACACAGGAAAGGAAGAGGGTAGTTTCTCGGCAACCCAGAACTGACTCATGCTGCCAGCATCATGACTAGGAGTTAGAGCCCTCCAAGGCTCTGTAATGGAGGTGTTTCTCTGATAATCATGACTACTTCAAATTTTTTCCCCGTCTCTTTGAGAAATAAAGCAGGAAGATACTATAGTTTATCTGCTTGTCATGGATATAACTTAGCTGCAGTACAGCAGGGCAAATAGAAAGGAATTCTTTCCCATTTTGCCTTCCTGAAAGAGGTGTTTTTGCTATAGCCTCTGGCAATTCCAGAAAGTGAAATCCTTTGTTTAGAACAAGACACAACCAAACAAGATCCTGGACCCAAACCCTTGTATTACATCAGATTGTTATAGACAATAAGAACCATGTAAGATTGGTGCCTAAAGGTGAATGCAGTAAATTGTTTTTACTTAACAAGGCAATGGTAGAGGTGCTTGATTTCCCACCCCCCCCCGCCCCCCCCCCAAGTAATCTAATTTAATTTACATAGATGAAATATTAAAGCCGAACAGTTTAAACCAATAATAATTACAAACCACAAAGTGTTTGGAGACTAAAGCAACATTAACCTGCAGGAGAGTAATGTAACTATATTTCTTTTAATTAAACACAATTTAAAAAAGTTAAGGATCTGAAAAAAAATTAAACATGCATTATGTCCTGCTTGTGATGCCCTAGAAAGCTCCTTTTTCCATTCCCTTTTTTGCTGCTTCACGTGTTTAATTGTAATGTTTTAGATACTGTTCCAAGAAAACCTGCAAAATACTTCATCAACATTAAGTGAAGCCAGTCAGGCTTTACTGTGTGCTCAGATTCCCTTGTTGGTAGGGGTGCTTTATTGGGCTTGGACATCAGTGTTGCAATTGTTAAATGATTATTTATTTATTTTTAAAGGCCAGAGATACCATCTCTTAAATAGCCTATTGGAACTTTTGAAGATCATACCTGATTTCTTGCCTTTTAATTATGGTGCTATTTTTTTCTCGAGATGGTTTCTGGAAGGCCGGTTTAGAGATGTTTTAGAGCTACTTGGCTTTCACTATGAAAATAAATTAATAATGTCTTTTTTGGCAAGGCAACTGGGTGAAGAAGGATCTTGGAATGTTGAAAAGATAGGATGTTGAAATAGCAAAACTCATCACTTCCTCTTACTGATGGATGAAGGTATGAATATTTGATACGGATAAATACTGTGGCAGCAATTCCACTTTTAGGATGTAGGACAGGGGTGGTTTAGAAGGAAGGGCCTGTGAGGTGGGCCTCACTGTTACTTTACTAAGCTTTTGCTGCCAACTGTATCTCATTGCTCTGGAGTTGTAGGGCTCACTCTTAGGGGATTTTTGTCCCAAATGAATACTGTAGCATAACTTTGGCTGCTTGGATATGTGGAATCATTGCGTCAAAGCAGTTTCCTCTCCGCACTCGTGGACTGCGCTGCTGAGTGGCAACTCTTTCCTTTTCTGCAGACTGCAGGAAGGAGGAATCGGCATTGTGTACGAGGAGGAGGAAGCGTGACTTCAGTCCTGTTCATTTCCCTCTGAGCTACTGGCACGTAGAGGTTATCTGGGTAGCATTGCCCAAGTGCCGGGTAGTGAAATGGAGAGAGGCCAGGGTGAAAAGGACTGCTGTGGATGCAGCATTACTATCCTGTCATGGCAGCGTTATTACCTGGTAACGTTTAGAATTGAAACGTTTCCAAGTTACTGCTAAATTGCCTGTCATCAGTTCAAGCTCATGACTTTATCCTCTTTGTGCTTTAATGAATGAATGCTGGCCTTCCATTCTGACAGGTGCCTGCATACAAATTATTGGGATATTGTGTGTGCCCTCAGGGATGAGCTTGGGAAGGACGAGTAATTGGAAGCGGCACTGTGACTGGCAAAGCCATGTAGGCATTTATAACGTTAGCAATATGCTGGAACATGCTTCACCAAACTAAAGTGCCATTTAGTTGGCTAAAAAAGTGGTTAGGCAGGGATGTGTACCTACAATTCCATATGTACAATTTGCTTCCTGGATGTGAGTCTCATGCCTGTGAAAGTGATTGTTACTTTCCAAGATATTATCAGTGTAGCTTGCGGGGTTGGTTCCATATTTCAAGGTCCTTTCTCTTAATGTGTTTGCAAAGTTTGGTGATGTTTTAGGAGAATGAAAAATACCTCCACTCATGAGAACTGTGAAATGGTAATGTGGCCATAGAAATCATCTCCAAACAACTCAGAAATGAAACATGAAGTCAACTGAGAAGAACTGGGGCTGAATTTGTGGGCCTAACCATTGGTCACTTGTGAACATCTGCTGCATGCCAAAGGAAGTGTTTTGATTGCTACTTTTCACCAGGTGAGCATCTGCTCTAAGGTGAACTAACTGAGCTAACGTCCGATTTCCCTTCTGTTTATTCTTCCACTATCAAATTGTTTGAAACAATCTGAGCCAAGATGAAACCACTTTCTCTGATGAACGTGTGGTAGATATAACTGCATTATAATGGCATGAAATCATCTATTGCATATATATATTACATAGCCACAGCTGCAAATGTAGATCAGGTAGTACCGTGAGGCCAAACAGACGAATTTTAGATATCCTTTGCATTAGTATCTGGTAGTACTATCAGATGAGCAAATGCTGCATAGGAGAGAGTGTGAAAGAAACTATGAATGTTGCTATGAGTTCATGACTAAATTTCAGTTCTCTCTGCCACATAAAAGCTGTTTACTTAGGTTTTTGCACTCCTATTGTGGTTTTTTTGTGCCGTTAGAGAAATCCCTGAAAACTATTGCGGCTTAGACTAATAAATTAGTTTTTCATATTTTGCAACCAGTCTTGTTCCTTATTAGCTGAACTTATTCCTAGATACAAAGCCATGCTCTCCCTGTCTGAAACTTGCTCAGAACTTGTTCCATTGTTATTTGTACTTATGAATTAGATGGTACTAACTGATTTTAAAGACTGGTTTTCCTTGCCCAGTTCGAGTGGATTCTATTTTTTGCTGTGTACCTGTAGTGCTCTTTGTTTTTTTTGTCTAGTACGCAAGTATTTTGGTTCCCTATGAATCCCCGAACCTTACCTTCATTCTCTTTTCTTTGTTGAGATGAAAAGCCAAGTCTATTCTTCTTTTCTATAGTGCTCAGATTTCTTTTTCTTGTGTGTCCTTGGAATCAGTTTTCATTTGGTTAATTTTATCCTGATACTCTAACCAGCTTGCAGAGAAAATGGGATCAATCCTTGCTTTCTGAATTATCCTCCTTGCTCTCTCTCTCTCATCCTAGTCCACCCTCTTCCTTTACATTGGGAGCTGCACAAGTTTCATTTGGTATACAGAGTCATTGAGATTGTGGAGTCTGATTTCAGTCTGCTTCCTTATTAAATAAGTAGTGCTGTCCTCTCCCACTGTGGAACATTCTTCAGTCTGGATGTTTTCATGCTACCTTCCTGCCTTGACTATCACGACCTCTTTATTCGCTTGTCTCCATCTCTGTCTTTTCTCTTATCCAGTGGCCTGTGACTAAATATCTTTCTCTCCTCCCATACAAGACAAATCCTTACATTCTGCAAATCTCATGCTGGTTGCCGGATTGCCTTGCATAAAATTTTAGTTCCCTATCTAGCCATAGCAAAGCTTTGCTTTCTTTAGCCTCAGTTTATTTTACTGCTCCTTTCTGTCTCCATTCTCTTGCAAAAAACAAGGTTTAAACAATTGCTGTATCAGAGAGAAAACAATTTTTTCATGCTAAGCATTTTATCTGTAGATGCCTTGTCAGGCTTCACTGTCTGCTGCTAGTACTGAAGGAGAAGCTAGTGACAAAGACATCTGCGTATATCTTTCTGTTCAGCAGTTCCTTACATTAACTAGAAAATGGTACTCTGCATAGTAACAAAAATCAGACATTTTGGAAATACTACACAAAATAATAGTACAAAAAAAAAAGAGGTTCTTTTCCTACATGTCTTGCATCTTTTAATTTCCTTCTACTTCTTGTTTTACTGCGTTGCCTGGCTATTTCAGACTATGAGCTCTAGGTCAGGGTTACTTAGTTTTCCTTGCTTGCAAAGTGGCTTGATATTCTAGTACAGTTTAAGTCAAGATGTGTGTTTTACTCGCTGCCTCCCAAATATTGGAAGCTGAGGCAAGTTTTACAATATCAAAGTTTTTGTAAGACTTTCTTTGACTCTCAATGGTTCTGGCTGACTACTTTGAACATCTAGATTTATTGTTGTTCAAATTCTTCTTCCTAATTTCTTGTTGTGATTTTAGAGAGAATACAGCCAAGATTTTTAAAATAAATATAATTTGCTGTTTGAGTCAATTGTTTGGAACTATACATCTGCACTCTGGACGTTTAAGGAAGATTTCTTTAATATTTGAGAAATTGTATAAAAGTTGACTGTCTACTAATAATTGAGTAGTCTGAATGGAAAAACCTTTGTGATAAGCAGTGAGTTCTGGGAAGGACTCGAGTTTATACTGCGATTTGGGAGAAAAAGAAGCAAAGAAACCCCAATAAACCTACACCCCTAGTTTATGTTCTATTACTTTTTTTTTCCCTAATGGGAATCTTTAGCCAACATTAACATATGCTTATTTACTTTTTGTAATTTTTTGGCCGTTGAGTTTCTGGAGAATTGAATTTAAAAAATTAATTTTATTTTATTTTAATTTTTTATTTTTTTAAATTTAAAAAATAATTTTAAAAAAGCCCTCCTTTCTGTCTGAATGCTATGTAGAGTTTTAAACAAATTAAGACTCCATTTATTTCTGTGAGGGAATAACTATATTTATTGTGTGTATTTGGATATAAATGGATGTAGATTGGTTCAGTTTGTGATGCACAATCAGCGAATTGATTCTGGCTGATTTAAAGCTTTAGAAAAATGAAGTGACCCTGGGGGAGAAAAAGCTGTTTGATTAGATTATCCGTGGATGTGAGGCAGGGAATTCGTGAATGATAGAGGGAACTTCAAAATGAAAGGTGGGGGAAGGATAGAAAAATGATGAACGAAGCCTGTTAAACTGCTGAGCTCTCTTTTTCTCTGGTGTGTTCAGCTCAGTGAATTAATTAGATTGTCACATCAACCCTGATTGCTGGAAAGACTGAGCAAAGCAGGGAACTTCAGTAGTAGCTTGCATAGCTGAATTTGACACTTGCAGGCTACCTATGAGGTGTGGTGCTACTGTTTGAAGCTATCTCCTGACTTGATAGATGCCACAGTTTTCATTATTTTTGTGGTATGTGTAAACTTGGCTTGCCGTTAAAGAAAATGTTGAAGAAAAATACTTTTTAATAAGAGAAAACACCTGTGACAACTGACAAAGACCTACAAAAATCGGCATATAGTCTATTTTTTGGCATTTACCTACTTGTCAGAGCTTCTAGAAATTCTGTCTTTGTGTAAACAGAAGGAGGAGACACACACGAAGGGACAATGTTTACTTTTGAAAATTATTCAGTTTCTCTCTTAATCTCTCTTTATAAACTTAAATGCGTCTGCCACTTCCCCGAATCCCATTTCAACAGCTTTTAAGAACTGCCCCCTGCTAACCAAGTCCGATATCTCATTCTGTGCTCTCTAGATCTCTTCTGAGCCTTTTCTTTCTTTCTTATCTTTTCCTTGTTTTCTTCAGCTGTGTTATTTTTATTTATCAGCTCAATTCTTTGCCACACAAATTTTTCCTCCAGCCATATCTCGGTGTCTCCTGTTAATTCTGTTATGATATCTTTCAACAATTAATCTGTTCTGGTCTGTAACCATGGGATTCTCATACACGGTGCGCTTTTTCCTCTCCTTTTATAAAGCTTCTGAGTCCTCCTTTCATGCCAAAGGATTCTGAATCAGTGACTTGTCACTTATTAAGGATTAATTAGGAATGTGTTCTATTTTGATCTGAGCAAAAACAGTCCTATGAATCAGGACTCACAAATTTTCTTGAGGAATAAAGGGTAAGGGCCAGTTACTTGGTTTGTTGGAGTGTTTTGTTGTTTTAGCTACAAAATCCCCCAGAATATTATAGCTCTCTTTTTAGTTTGTTTGTTTGTTTGGGTTTTTTTTTTATTAACTTGACAGTACTTTCAGATCGAATTAAGCTAATAGCTTTGGGCTAAAAGAATTGCAGCTAAATTTACAAAACCACAGTCACTTTGTTTTCTTTCCCTAGTTACCATAAAGTTTCTCACTAGTTGGTCAGGTTCGCAGCATTTGAAGATGTGGATATTAACCTATAAATCTCTCATCTTTGCCTCTCAGGAAGGTGTCATAAATACCAAGTAATAAGAGGTGCTGAGACCAATGCACCCTTATTTTAAATATGTTATCTGAAGTACAGACCAAGTGTCCTGTTGCCTAAACTCTAGGTTTGTTCTGTGTCAATAATGGTCTTGCACAAAAGAAAAAAGCCTCCCCGAGAGCTGTTTTGGGAGTTGGGAGACCAGGATTGCTTGAGACATTGCTTGAGTCAAGGATCTTGGTATAATGAGGTCCAAATTTGACTCAAAACCCCATATTTTTTTCTGGAGATTACTTTTATCGTTATATGCTTGCTTGTTTTGTCTGGTTGGTAACTTAGATGTAAGATCACCAGTAATTAATCTTGAGTCCTCCGGGCAGTTTTTAAGGAGTACAGTGTAATACTCCTCATTTCTGTAAAAGCTCTCACTTTTTGAGGAAATGAGGGTGTATAGCTGGTTGCGGTAGCCTTTTTCTGCCGAAAGAAAATTAATGTTGATCCATAGGACTTGTGTATCAGATCGCTAATGTAACCTTTCTGTTTGACTGAGAAAGGCTGCCCTCTTTTGGATGTAATTAGAACTGGCTTCATTGTCGAGACTGCACTACAAGTACTTGAGGTTTTGCTTTGGCTGTAGAAGCTGTTAAATTTCCATGGATAGCTGTGGTGGGGCACCATATTGATATCAAACTCTGTGTAGCTGTGGATTTTCTATGACAGAAATAATCTACGTTTTCAGTAGGGTATGAAATTAGTTACATTAAAGTTTTAAATACATGCAAATCATACTGTGTGATATGGGGGATGTGTGCATATATATCTCATACTTTAAAAAAAAAAAAGGTAATGTGGGCTTTCCTTGTTTCTAATACTTTTCCATTCCTGTGAAATTATGTCTGTCCATGACTAGCTTTTTTTTTTTTTTGACATTGTTCTAGATTTTTTTTATTGTTAAATATAGATTGCTTTTCAGTTACCACCTTCTCTTCTGTTTTAAAAGTCCTCTGTTGGGTTGTTTTTTTTTCTCTTGCCCTAACCAGCCAAGTACAGATAGTTTTGATCTTTCAGCATCATAAATTGACAAAGGTAATTAAAGTTTCAATAGGGTTGGCAGGTAGGTGATAAACCAAATGCCTAGGGCTTAAAAAAAAGTGCCATGCAGGAAGTGGTGGAGTTTGTAAGTCAGTCCTGGGTTCAGTTCTAGCAAATATTTACTGTAACCTGTAATCATCTGAATGACATTTGAAGACCTACATTAAATGGATTGATTGCAACTCACTCCTGGAGGAGCAGGTGTTCAAATCTCATCAGAAAGGGCAAGGACTGGGCCTGGAATCACTACCTACCAGTTTGGAGCCTGCCACTGAAACGCTTATGGTTCTGTAGGGTCACACATATATCAGTTCAATGAAGGTAGATGGACCGTCTCTGTGCTCAACCAGGCTAGCAGGGGGAAAAAAGGGGGTTTATTACTTTAAGGTAACACAATATTAGCTCATGTCAGTGTTTACTGCGTAGTTAACTAGAATGTTTATGTTGCTTTAGTAAATTTGAATGTGATGTTTATTATGCTGTCGTGTTTTAAAGACTTGGTCACGAAACAAGTGTGTGCTGTGATAAGAGTTTGCACAGTGTGTCTTAACTCCGAGGAATTCAGTCTAGGTGTAAGACGAGAGGTAACTTGATGGATATGGGCAGCATGCTGACATAAAGCTATAGCACTGTTCAGCAAGACAGACAACAAAATTCCTGCTCTCTTTCACATCCAGCTAGATTGTTATATACATCCCGACATAGTATTTTTACTTAAAAATGCCCATGTCTTATGTGTACCATGTACATATGATGTCATTGGAATACTTGAGTTGTATTGACAATGAAAACTAAACACAGAAGATGTAGTCGCCACCTTGCTAAATCATGTGTACTTTATTGCCTTGTTAGATAAAGCTGCCCCTTGGCAGCCTTTCCCATCATCTTTGTTTTATTAATGAGTAGTTTTGCCTTGCATTTTGAAACAGGCCATTCCTCTTCTGGCAGACCATGCTTTCTGGGGATGCTAATGCTGGTTGTGTATGAGATAAGTGATGACTCTCAACATGGGAAAGATGTGTAAGTAATTTATGAATTAAAGCCTTTTATAGGCTATTGAACAAACACATCTAACTGCATTAGAAGGAGATTACCCAGTTACATATTTTTAAAAGAAATTATTTTCTTTTTTATTTGCATTTATGGAACTAGTCTAGCTCAGGGTCTTTTTCACCACAAAATGGTGACAAAAAGGAAATTCTGTTGGATTGTTTCTAGTCTTGTGTTTAACACTTTCAGGGTTTGAAGCTTCTATTTCATTTTGATAGTGGGCATGCTCGTGAAATGGAAAAAATTTTGGTGTGCTTCAGTGTAGCAAGTCTGTAGTTATGAGACACACTGATGGGATGTTTTAAGTTATTCCTCTGGTTCTGAGCACAAGATTAAAGACTGTGTGTGAAATACAGTTCCTTTTGATGTTACTGGACAAGTACCTATTGACTTCAGTAGGTCCAAGTCATTGCTCTGTCTACATACTTGCTTTAGAAATTCATTTATGATAATGAAATGTGGTTATTTTCAAAGAAAATGGATAAACCTTGACTAACTAGTATAGCATTTTGTATTCTACTTTATTTGTGAAATTAATCAGAGTGGTTCAAGCAAAATTAAAGCAAAGTCAAGATTGGAGGCAGCATAGCCAAAATCTAACTCAGTTGGGGATACCTCTGCCTTTATTTTTTAAGAAATTCTCAGAAAATAAAAGCTTGGAAATGTTGCTGCCTAAATTAGTCAGCTGTGTTGGGGAGTTTTTCAAAGACACATAACCCCTGCCAAAATCCATTTGCTGAATAGCTTAAAGAGGTAGATTGGAGTCATCTTGTAAACAACTTCATGTATGTAGTCCAAGAATTGCAGTACAAAAGAGGTTCATTTTCTCTGGTTGATTTTTTTTTTTTCCCTTCTTCATTTGGATTTGTAACAAGATGAGGCAGAGTAAGAAAACAAATGTATGACTTCATTGGAAACTTGCTAGTGTTTGAATATTTTTTAATGCCCTTTAACACAATTATTATATTAAGTGTTGTCTGGCAGAATGAATGGAAGGAATATGTGTATTATCAATATTTTTAATGATTTTCCTCCTATCCCTCTTTTAGGGTAGAATTGCATTTAAAGTGTATTTTGTGCAGTTCCCATTTTTACTTTCAAAAAGAAATTTAAACACCAATCTGATAAATAAGATTTTGAGTTTATTTTGATGCACACAGTCACAAGGGTGTCTCTTGTCTTCTTAACAGATCTTGGGAGGCATTTCCTTTGACTTCCAGTAAGACTATGTGAGACTTCCATTGACTGTGTAAGACTTCCACTTGTCAGTCTTACATAGTCAAATCTGTGAGACTGAAACACTGCAGTGCTGCTCGTTTAGGATGTCTGTGTGACAACTAGAAGATTATAGACTGAAATCTTTCCTGCTGGTACCCATTTCTCAACAGTGGACTGGACTGAATCAGAGGGTCTGTTGGAAGACTAATATTTTGATTCAGATTTCATTGCTTAGCCTCGTCAAGATGCTATTGTATGCAAAGTTGATTTTAAAGGGAATCAACAAGCCTTTTCTCAGTTCTCTGTTTATTCTTTAGTTTCATAATTTTCTCTGACCCCTATTTTCACCATTGATACTTCTTCACTTTCCTCTTGTGCTGCTGAATGCTTTCACTTGTGTTGATCTCTCTTCCATCTCAAAACTCCCGATTTCTCTCTTGTCCACACCATTTGTTTCCACATCACCTTTTCTTTGTGACATACTAAATTACTCCCCTCTGTAAAAATCGAGATGTACAGTGTCTGTCTGCTACAGAGCTCCTTTCCTTTGCTGTCAACGGATCTCGTTGAACTGAGTTGTTGATTCTTGTTCTATGTTGCATCATTTAACCTTTTAATACATCTCTTTCTGAAGAACATTCCTATTCATGTTGAAGATCTTTACTCTGGTGGTCGTTCTGGGACCGTTGTTAAACCTATGTCTTCATTTCCTCTTGTCTCCAAGAAGTCCAGATGAGCCCTGTTCTTTCTCCTTTATTTTGTTGTGGCTGCTGTGACTCCCTATTGTTGCCTTAGCCAATTTATCACATTCTCTGTTAAAGGACCCGAAGGCCTCTGCAAAGTTTGGAAAAGTAGTTAAAAGTAGTTGCAGTAGTTGATAATAGCAAACTTCTAATAGGATGGTGTTGATTTGAGTCTCTCTGAGATGTGCAAAAGGTAGAAAAAGTAAGAGTGGAGATGACACTGTGTATGGAAATCTCTGTGCCGGAATTGCGGGGTTTACCAGTGCACACTCCACAAGGTGCAGAGCGCAGTAGAAGGCGACTTCTTTTGCAAGGTCATCCTTTTATGTAATAAGAGTTACTGTTTCCAGAAAGACACTTTCAAATGGGAATATCCTGAAGCTGAACCACTTCAATATCTTGTGTTCTTGTGGGCATTTAGTTCTGGGCGTTTCAACCCTTTTGGAAAATCAAGCATTCCTGTCCATATGTGATGAAGAAGTATGACTTAGAGACCTGATTTTTTTTTTTTTCTTTTTTTCTTTTATCACGGTCAACTCTAGGCCTTCACAAATTAGGTAGTTGCCTGGGACGTAGCAAAACAGCTCTGAGGGTGTCCTGAGGTGTCCTCAGGGCTCCTTCCTACCCGGCTGGAACAGACTAGCTCTCCGCTCTCCCCGTTCCACTGCTCAGAGAGGTCTGCGGTGCCAGCACGGCACAAGCTCCCCCCAGTTCTGACTGAAAAAAATACATGAGGTCTCCAGCATAAGGCAGGGAAGGGGCAGATTCCCTGTTGCTGTCAGCAGAGGGGTAGGAAGGAGAAGGCGGCACTCTTTCCCCACCAAGTCCCCCCCTCCCCCCCCTTTTTTATCCCGTTAGCCCACATTCTCTTCCTGCCCAGCCCTCCGGTGCTGCCTAATCTCATTTACAGGGGCTGCTGCCAGATCTGCTGGCAGCTGCGGTTTCTTGGCCGCTGTTTTCGGTGAGCGAGCCGAGAGCGCCGAGGAGGAGGAGGAGGAGGGCTGCTGCTGGGCGGCGGAGCGGCAGCAACAGCAGCGGCAGCAGCACCTTTGACGTGCCCGTCCCCCACGTGACGGCCGCTCCATTGCGGGGAGGGAGCTGAGCTGCCGCCGCTCCGGCAGCGCAGGGGAAGAGCCGCAGCCTCGGCGGCGGCGGCGGCAGCAGCGGCGGCGGCAGCAGC
>VZSF01008262.1:1031182-1183112 GCA_013398295.1 Chionis minor
GCTTTATGGAGGGCTCTTTTTTTTTTTTTTTCTTTTTTTTTTTTTTTTTGGCCAACTGGAAAAGTATTAATAGTTGTGAGAAAAAAATGTAAATGTGCTATTGGATGGCTTCAGAGGGAAACTGAATTTGAAGTCTTATATTTTGAATAACATTGCTGAAATCCACACATGCGGAAATGCTTTCTTCCAGTAGTATATACAACATTGACACATGGAGTAGCACACGTTTTGTGATATGCGTACTTGCAAGGAATAAATGGGACATCTCTTACTAGTTGTGTTGACGGAGAACTAAAATTTGGCCATGCTGAGCAAAGACTTTGGCTATAAAACACAATTTTGTAATCTGGTGATTCCATTAGTCTGTCTAACTTTCAGACACAATCTGAACTAAACATGTTCTAAACTACATGGAGTTACAACCCTGGGTTTCCAAATCCTGATTCTGTCAGGAGCATTTTATAGAAAATTCTATACAGAATGAAGTTCTGGTGTTTACAAATTCAGTAATTAAGGCTTGGATCATTATAGAATAGTTACTGCACTTCAAGTAAATTGCAAATTCTTTTCTACTTTTCCCATTTTTTTCTTTCTTCACAAAACAAATACAGTTTAAAAAAATAGATGGATTATCAAATTGTAATCTAGAATAATACAGAATGTAAACAGTGTGTTATTCTCATAGTAGTTTGTATTCATAGACAGGGTTTCATTGCATTTTGTTTTCAGATATGAATTTTTTTTTTTAGATCAGCATAGGATAATTAAATATTCAATGCATGCATAACTTAGAATTACTTATTTGAGCCTGTGATGGAAAAGAGAGCAGCACAGATAAACCGTTCCTTACATCATTTTTACACTGCCTTTTAAGATGCTTGTGTCAGTGTTTTTATGCCTTGGGGAATACTTTTTATTTTAATAGAATGTCAGCTGCATTATTCTGTTTGGCTATCAGCCGAATTATAAAGTAATGACATGTGACACATCGTTGGTACTGACATACCTTAGAAAAAGTCCTGAATTTTTCTGTTAGTAGCCTAAGGCAAACATGAAATATGTAAACCCCCTGTTTTTACTTCCTCTTCAACAGTCAGCAATTAAAAGAGATAAGACACTAGAATCCATAGTATTTTAACATCACAAGTTGCTCATACAGAGGTCTTGGATTTCAGCAACACTAACTTACTGCTGCAAGCTAGGTCTTAAAGAAGAAATTTGAGATGTAATGTAAGACTGATATTGTGCAGCTTCTCTAAGTTTCAGAGCCTGATCTGCCTTTTTTTTTTGATCTCATGCATGGCACAAATAATAAAAAGAATAACAGTTGTCTTTGAGGAACTTCCACTTTACACATACTACTGGTCCTGCTAAACCTTTTTTTATCTTTCTGGTCTGTGCTTTGCTTACTTTTTTTGGTCAAACATATGCTGCAAGGATTAGGAGTTCTAATTTGTAAGTTTAATGGTTATTGTATTGCTATTGTGTTGAACTAGCTTCATTTGAGAGATGATAGCTTTATTTTGTAGAAATAAGATTGTCTGAATAGTGATGTTCTTGTGACTGAGACACTGATTCTCTACCTTCCTCGCTGCCCTGAGTGTTAAAATAGCTTTTGCCAAAGCTGATTAGAATTACTAACAGTTGGGGCTTTCAATGCTGTAATGAAGATAATGAGGTGTTTGTTCCGTTCGTGTGTGACAATTGTTGAAGGTCATATATGCCAGTACTCATGTATAGCAAGGGATGAATTTGTAATTTCAAGCTACTTAGTTTACTGTGATCTGATATTCTTCATAGAAACTGTGCCTCCAAAGCATGATACTTAGTGAACGTTGTTGTAAAGGAGCAACAGCCTTGCAGTGACACTTGAGGAAATAGTGACCACCATCTTCTAATAACCATTCTCTGCTCCTTTGCCTGTACCAGAGATGACTTCCAGCGTAGTGCGCAGATAATACTTGTCTTCTCGTGTGGCTTTTATCAACTACTCTCTTAAAAAAGATTCTTGGAAGAAAATGATATCACAGATAACTGTGTTCCTTAGAGCCTGTGAGACTACGGAAGGACAAAGTAGGTGGGATTTTTTGAAGTGCTGTCACTCACTTTGATAAGAGAAGAATTAGTCTGATGCTGTGCATTTCTGAATATGCCATCACAACCTATGGAGGCATCTCACTCCCAGTGTAAACTACTGAGTTTGTTACTACATTGAAAATGCCAGGGTGCTCTAAAATACTAGAGATAAGTGGTTTTACGGTGTTGGTTTTGTTTTGTGCTTTGGTGAGGTTTGTTTGTTTGGTTTTGTTTTTTTTTTTTAAATTACAATATACCTCTACATTATGCAGTTTCTTCTGCAGAAGAAGAGTCGTACTGCGCAAGTCTTGGATGTTGGGCTTGGTTTTATTCCAACACTCATTGTTATAGAATTGACAGAGAAAGGTCCACATTTGTGGACCTCAGGAATTCCAGCTGTAGGAAGAACAGAATTTACCTCCTTATCCGGTATGAATTTTAGGAGGATGTTGTCGTATTTCCAGAGCAGTCGGTTGATGGTGAAGTACGGTATTACATAGGTAATATTTACAGGGCAGGAGCTTAATACTGAAGGACAGAATAGTTGCTAGGTGCTGTGGAGTGCCTTTCGTGTGGAGAGACAGCATGTTTCCCTGTACCCTCTCACACTCACGTTTTGTATCTTCCTGCTGTGCAGTGATTCACTTTGATGCTGTATCCTCTCCTGGTACGGCTATCGTTAGTACTACAAGTAGCACGTATGTTTTGGCATCATTTCTGGTAAGAGGAGTATAAAGGATTTGATTGTCTTCGCAACTGTACAGAACTACTGCAAATGCCACGGAAATCTGTTTAAAAATATGTCCGTCGGAGTCTGGAGGTGGCTAGAGCTGCGAGAGGGGCACCTGCCCTGTATATTTGCTTTGGTAATTCCTGCTGGTATTTCCCATCTTTTCTGTTCTCCTCTTCCTTCCACTAGGTGTAGAAACGTATTGAGTGATGTTGCAGTGAGTTTACTGCTGCTTGCTGTTCTGAGCTTGATGCGCTCGGATCACTGGCATTACTGTCAAATGCAAAAACCCCACAGAACTTGCTGCCACCATGTTACTTCCTTTCTCCATCCCACATGTGCTGTCTGAAAACTGTATGTGCCTGTTTTGATTGTGCATTGTCATTTTCAGTGTCTCTGCTGCTTTCCTTTGAAGCAGTCTACATTTGTAGCTATGGAAACAATGATGCTATTGATAGTGACGTGCAATACGGAGTCAGAAATTGTTTGTTTTGGAGTTTTGAGTTTTGTTTTCTTTTACTTCAGACTTACAACATATTTTGTGGACTGCAGGAATTTTTATAGTAACCTTTATCGTATCGTAACATTTGTCAGATTCTCACCAAAGCTGATACGGACTATAATGAGGCCACATTAAAATACTTGCATTTAAATACAACTTCATAAATTGTGGCTATTTTCCCAATTCAGGAATCGCAAAGCAGTTGAAGCATGGTTGTAATTTTTAATATACAAACCACTACACCAGCTTCTTCAAGTCAGTCAGTAAAAGCTGTTAAAAGAGAAGAAATTTGACTTACGAAGTCCACTTACAAATCTAAATCCCAGGTCAAGCCTATAAAGAACAGAATAAAGTCAGCAGCAGAATATGTTTAATTGTTTTTTATGTTCTATAAAACTTTTCAGACAGGATCTTGGGGAAAGGTGAAGACTGCAGATATGTAATTATAGTGTGAACAATGGCTGGTTTTCAACTGTATTTCTAAAAAAATAAAGCTTTTAAAGAAGATATGCATATTATTATTATTTAGTGTTACAGATGGGTAAACTGAGACATGACAGGGACATGTCAGATCAGTGGAAAAGCTGCAAATCCTTTTTTTGGTAAAATAGAGCAAACTGTTTTCTATAGAAGAAGGAAGCCATTAGGGCTGAGCCTGCAATACACTACCTGGAATGGCTTCCATTATTCCTGTTTGGTTTTTTTGGGGTTTTTTTTAGTAGAAACAGATTGCAGTCGTAGGGGGAAGAAGTTGGAAATGTAGGAGGATATCTTTTGTCGACTTTGATCAAAGCAAGAAAAGTCTGGATTTTAACAATAGTAGTATGAACCTTACAAAAATGAAGAAAACTTTGAGGGTGGGATTAGTAGTAGTATTAGGAGATTAACCACTGTAGGAAAATATGGTGATAGTGCAGTGAAGAAAAAGTACACATTCGATTTTCCATGTTGAAGGGATCAGCCGAGAATTTTGGTTTTGGTCTTGATTGCCATGATAAAAAAAAAAAAAGGAGATAAAAAGCTTGAGCTAGTTATTAAAGTACATGTTGGTTATAAGAGTAACTGGAATAGATATAGTAGGAATGAGGTTGTCTGGGAAGCCACAGAGGGCATTGGTTCTTGGAGCTGAACTGTGTGAGAAGCAGAGTTGGGAACTGTAGCTTCACCTGGAGAGTGAGAAATGCCTGACAAGAGCGCAAGAGTGAGCTGGCCAAGAAACGGAGCAGTAGGAACACCTATAGGGGCACCTCATAAAGCCATTCTAACTGCTAGTGAAGGTTTTACTAGATAACATACAGGCTTCTTAACTGACAGGGATGGGAGCTTGGCATTTGGACTACTTAGTCTCCTAAAATTTGGGTGCTGTTTTGTGCTTGTGTGTGTGTATTTACGTTTGAAAGCTTCCTTTGTCAGATGATGCTATGGATCTCTCAATTTTTTTGTAATGCTCAGTGTACCTCTGAGAAGACAGCTTTATGGGCTGAATTTCAGAGGAGCTGCTTTGTCTGTGGAGTTGATCAGGGCATCAAAAGCTGGAGACGTAATTTTTGCTTTTTCTTATGGTTGCTACCTGCTCTTCTTGCTTTTTCTTAGGGTTGTTAACTACTCTTCCTTCAAACTTCTGGCTAAAAGTTTATTGCTGATGAATTTTTCCAATGAAGATACCTATTTGTCAAGATTTTTGTAATTGTGCTGTTTCTACTCAATTGAGGACATCTTTGATAGCCATTAAATTAAATTTGAAGTGTATTAGATCCACAGTGTTATTCAAATGAGAAATCCTTTGGGGAAGTCATTAAGAATTTATCGTGCTGTATTCATATCAGAGGTATGCTGGTTTAATTCTGAAAAACCTTAAGCAAGAGCCAAATAGATCCCAAGAACCATCCAGATAGAAATTTATACATCACAGTGAAATCATCATTTTCCTGGCGCTCTTGTACCGATTTTACTGAAGCTGGGTAAAACAGGAATTTTGAAGCTGTATTAACTCTTCAGCATCACTTCTGCTGGAGTTGTGTTTGCTTTCTTCTTCCTTTGACCTGTGCCGAATCATGTTTGAATTCTTCTAGGGAGGAAGGATTGTGCCACAGAGGAAGGGATAGCGAGCACAGAGGATCACGTCACAGTGCAGTTCAGATGTACCAGGATTATCTATCCGGAAGTGAAAATTGCTCCCTATAACAGCAAAGGATTTTTTTTTTTTTTCCTTTCTGTTCCAGTTATTCTTGATGGCGTAGATGGTTGTATAATGTGAATGTACATGTATGTATGTGTATATACAATTATAGTATTTCAGTAGTCTGAACAGATTGGCAGTTGTAGGTGTCTTCTCAGCAGTGCAGAGTCCTGCTGCCATGGCAAGTCTCTGCCATGGGTGGCAGAGAGGTTGAGTCTGCTTTCATGATAGATACTGTGCCATCAGGAATCTTACTGGCTTGTTGCTTTTGTGGCCGTTACGCTTTTATGGCTGTTCTTTGTGGTTGATTAAATAGCAAACCACAGTAAAAAAGAAAATATACATACATCCTCCATGGAGTTTGCTTTGGAAAGCATATTATGCCAGCCAGGCCCACTTTTATTGTAATCTGATTATTGATTAATAATTGATCATAATTAAATAAACATGAACAGAAAGCTTGTATTAGAGAGCATTTACATATGTAATAGTTTTTGACAATATCTCACGTATATGATACAACATTATTGTAGTATTTCTTCCACGTTGTAAAAATGAATTGCACTGAAGTATTTCAAATAGCTGTTGTATAGAGAGTCCTAAATTCCGGTGGAAAACCACAGTTTTTCTGATCTGCTTTTGTATCAGGATGAATAAGCAGTTTACTGAATGCCTTTTGAAAGCAAGACATGTTAGTGCTTCTTAACACCTACACTTCTCTGAACTATGAACTGTAAGAGGTATTAATCTTCAGTGAGCTAGATGATGCCCTCAGATGTAGATTCATGGCATCTCTTGATATCAGCAGGATCCGTACAGTTACATTTGATATAGAATCAATATCAACGAGAAGTATGACAAAACTTACTAATAAACCCTCAAAATTACATAAACTTGAGGCGGGTATTTTATGATAAGAATTCTCTTTATGTTGTATGCTTTTTTTCTGTATAGAGGAGAAAATATGGCTCATGGCTGTACCACAAAATCTCTGATTTTGGCATGTTAGTGCTGGAGGCATGTAAGTGTGGTATGAAGAATAAGTTCAAAATTGTAAAACAGGAGAGAGAGGTGGGGGAGAGCATCTGTCATTCGTTTTCATTGGCCAATCTGGCCCAAACCACAACAGCTTCTTAGTAGCAAATAGAAAATGTTTTGTATTAATAATGCCATCACACAGGGCTATAGTAAGATTTCTGTATAGCTTAAGTAGTTTATTTTAGCTGTGCCATCTGTAAAATAGGTGGTCTGCAGTATAATTAAACTCATCTTAATGAAATTCTGTGAAGGTCAGCTGTTTACTTTGTACAGAGTACCTTAAATTTATCGAAGTACTACATTAGATGATAAAGTACTATGGTCATAGGAATGCAGTTTTGGACAATTAGAATAGTATAAACAACAAGAGTTCTACCCAGCTGCTCACAGTATTACTAGCTTTCAAATGTCTCGGGTTTTTATAAGAGTTACTAAGCAACCACAAATCGCATTCAAGTCACTAGGAGCTAAAGGTTTTTAGTACCTTTTCGTAAATCATGTGGAATCATCACACTACCTGAATGAAATATTTAGTTTCTGGCTCCTGTTTTATGGAGGGAACAGCAACAGGGGAGACGAGCCATACTAATGCCCAGTATGGCTAATGCATTGGTTTGGTTTCCAAGAGAGAAGTACCTTTGGCTTGTTTAAAACAGGGGTAGATGAAATAGTGTTTCATCTGTGCCCATTTCTTAAAAACCTGTAGTGTGAGTGTAGTGTCTCTGCTATCGGAAAATATTTTCAAAGTTTAAGCAGATGTTCTGTTCTACAGACAGTTGTGATCTGAAGCACTTAAGTTCATTTATAGTGGGGGGAAAAAACCCAGTTCTGGTCTTGCTTTCTCTTTGCCATCAACTCCCCTTCTATAGCATTACTTTCAGGTATTGAAGTTCATGTTTGGGTGTTTTTATACTAAACGCACCATCCTTATATTGAGGTAGTGTTTCTATCTTGTTTTGAGGTATGTTCAGAAGAAAACTGTGTGGACATGTTCTATTTATATAACTGTGTTTTTATTTATCTATGTTGATGCATCTGTAGCTGTCATGCCATTAACCTTGTAACAGAAACTTTGGTACGTAGTTGGTCAGGTAGGCCGTAGCTAATGCTATTGTCTCTGGGATTCTTTTGGTTTACCTTTTATTTTATTTTATTTTATCTTATCTTTTTTTTTCTGTTGAGAAATTGAGGGCTAACTTTGATGCCAGGACATAGGACTTGAGAATCCTTTCTAGTTCTGGATTCCAATGTTTAGGAGCTCGCACTTTAAACTGTGGAAAATAAGATGTGTTGTACAGGTATAAACTTGTAACTGTGGATTGCCTCTGAAGGTTCTACCTTTCCTTCCAGCTCACTGGTGGCTGTTATCTAAATGAAGACAAACACAGACGCTGAGATGTCAATTCATGTTGTCTGGAAGGGTGTTAGCTTTGGACTTGCCTGCCTTTGGACAGGACTTTGACTTGCCATCATGTTTTTTTTTCCTCTTCTTTTTAAATGTATTGAAGAACTAGACTTCTTGCTTACCCTTCAAACAGGAATTCTACCCTTTGTGTCCAGTGAAATAGTTTAAGTAGATCATTTTATGTAGCTTATTATTGGTTGCTCTTGGCAATCCTAAAGGACATGGAGTAGGTTCAAGGATAAAACACTGCATGTGAGGCACTGAAAGAAAAATATTTGGCATCACAGCATTCTGTCACTTGCAATATGTTTATCTTCATGTGTGGCGTACCACCAAGTGCTCTGTTGGGCAAATGTGGCAGGATAAGCAGGGTTGAATGAGATCACCAGGACTGTGCAGGTGCTTCTGGAAATGGTGCCGGAGAATTCACTAGGTGGTGCTCTTTCCCCTGGGTAGTGAACTAACATCCCCCAGAGATGCTGAGAGGCATTCTCTTGAGGAAGGAATGAATGCTGGTCTCGGTGTCTCCCCAGTTAGGTGTTGATGTTGGTGTCCTGGTCAAACTGTTGATCGAGTCTTCTGGTGGTGGCTTTAATTCATTGATGCTTGTTCTGCAGTTTCCAGGGTGGGAAGCCTCTACTGTCATCACGCATTCGTCATCCTCCTGTTACACACAGGACTTAGCGTTCAGTTGGCAAACTAAAAAAATAATTTCTGTGCATAGATTTTAAAATCTAAGTATAAAACAAGAAGTGGCAAAGTGATCTAGGGAAACTAATAAGAAGAGGCTGAGACTAGGTAATTTCCATTTTTCCCCTCAATGGACGGAATGGTCTTTGCATCGCATTCAGAATAGTATTTGAGGATCACCAAAATGGAAGTGAAGCTTGCTACAAAGTCACAGTCATTTTACACGATTTGGTCCAAATGTCAATGTTTTTGTTCTTTGTAATCTTGACAGGCCTTAGAAAGAGGAAATATGTTCCTGTATCTTCTCCTTTTTCTCCCTTGTCCCACCTTTTTTACCTATTAATTTAACCCATATAGACATGGTAAATGGATTTTAGCTAAGCAGTCCACAGTTGACATGAACATATTAGCATCAAGTTAAGTTTTAGCCATATCATTTGTTACAGTTAAATATTTTTGTCCTGTTACTTTTTCAAGTTATCTTGAATAGTACTTCCAAGACAGACTACTTACATGCTTGTGTATTAGCCAGTTACACTTCAGAGTCTTTCCAGAATTGTTCAGTGTGCTGGATTATTGCATTGATTAGCTATTCCTTGGGCAGGTACTTTCTTGAATATTTCAAGCATGTAGTAGATGCACTTCAGGGGAAAAATGCCCTCCTCTTTTTTTTTTTTTTTTTTAAGTTAAGCTAAGTTCCTTCCTATTTACCTTGTAGAAGTAGTGGTGAAATTTTACTTCATTTATGTGGCCCTAAGTGCAGAGTAACTGCCATTCTTACTCAGGTTATTAAGATTAATACCTTGAAAAGTAGTACCACATTTCCCGCGTCAGTGAAATGCTACAGAAGTTCTTACGCAGTGGTGTCCTGGTGGTAGCATGCTAGAGGTGTGAATTCCAGCTTTTTTCCACTGAAGTAGTGAACTTGGCAGTGTTAGGCTTATGTTTGGACTCTATGATCTTAAAAGTGTTTTCCAACCTAAATGATTCTATAATTCTGTGTATGCTGCATTGTAGAATGAATTAGATGAAACCTTATGTTTTGTTTATGTTTTCCATTTTCCCTTCAAAGCAAGTAAATGCTATGATGATTTTTGAATGAATTGCCCTTCTACAAGCTGAACAAGTTTTCATAATTGACGTATCAATGGTAACATTAACTATTAATGCAGTGAATGACTTCTGACCAGTAAGAATAAATCAGATAATAGTCACTTGCCAGCATAACATTTTTTTCCTGAAAGAAGAGACGGATGGTGTCTTGAGGATAGATATAACCTGCATTAGAACATAGTGGAAAAGCAGTGGCAGATAGCACGTTATACTGAAATGCAATAGTAGCTATACTTTTTGCTAATGCTAGGATGATTTGTGATGAGTGGTCGGTTACATCACTCTTCTAATCTGTCAGATCTCAGCTGATTGCCTCCCTTAAAGACCAGACGTGATCATGCAGAGGGAGACTGAATGTGGGAGAAAAGGAAGGTTAAGTCCAGGCTGTGCTGCTGAATGAATAAATCACTCCATATCAAGCAAGCTGAAAAGCATACAGGTACTTTGTGCTTAATTCCTTAGGATGCAGATAAGTAAGAGGTAGGTATTATTTTAGATAATACGTGAAACAGCATTTATCTTAAAAGTAAACAACCCCTCCTCCCACTTCTCCGAGTAGGAAGATGGGAACTGCAGAAACTCTTCACTTGTGCAGCGTTGTAAAAACTGTAAATTCCTCATGACTGGAGAATTCTTGTAACATTACCAGAATGGAGTTTACATAAGAGCAAGGAGAGTATCTAAAATCAAGCATTGCATTTAGAAAATTGGGCCATGGGAACATGGATATGAATCATAGCTCTGCTGTCCTGTTTGATGATACAGTAGTAATTTTGCGCCTCTGCTTCCCATTTGTAATTTGGAGATAATTCAGATGAATTATGAAGAGACACTGAGGATAAGATTAATTAAATTTTTGGACAGTGTATAATATAGTAATGGCAGTATTGAAATAACAAATATTGCCTTATTTTTCTGATGCACCTTTTTTTCCAGTTGTTTTCCACAGCTCCACTGTGATTTATTACAGATCTAACCTTTGACTTTCTGACTAACAGCTTTTATATCCCTTTTGAGTGAGGTTTCATCAGCCTGGAGAACTTTGTCTGACTCCCAGTGGAGCGTTAAGTGGAGATACGGTGGCTGAATCTCCACATTGTATGCTGATAGTATACTTTCTAGAGTCATTGCTTCTGTTTCTTTACCTGCTTCAAATTCTTCTGTGAGTGATGACAGAGGGAAAGGAGATGTACGTGACCTACAGTACAGGCCCATCTGTGAAGACCAGATGGCATCTGTAAAAATTTTTCCAATTATTTGGTTATTTTCCCTTCCATTTCCTGTAAATTGTCTAGGGGAAACTCATGTGCTGAAACAAGCAAGAATAATGGAAGCGCTGACCTTTATTGACAGAATGGCATTTTGTGCTTTCTAACCACTGCAGCCTAACCTCGCTTCTCTAATGCCTATAAATGCTGTGTTTGAAATAATACATAATTCTATGGAATCCAAACACAGTTTTTCTCATGCCACTAAAAGAACAGAGAATATCTGTAACT
The DNA here is from genome assembly GCA_013398295.1 of Chionis minor. NCBI lineage: Eukaryota > Metazoa > Chordata > Aves > Charadriiformes > Chionidae > Chionis > Chionis minor. The sequence continues at coordinate 1,042,415 of VZSF01008262.1, forward strand.
AAAGCGGTGTGTGGGAGCCATGTTTGTGAGATTTGGCTTTCCAGCGATATAAAACTAGTCCGAACACTGAGTAAGTATTGTGGCAAGTGTAACTAAAGGGACATTAATCCACACCATATTTTCCCTAAGCTTTATTTTTTGTAAGAGATACTATAATTGCACCTCTCTGCAATATACCCTAACATTCACTATGCTGAAGCAGAAAGTTCAGTCTTTCAGTCTGCATTCATATGGGTAGTGTGAGTTTAATATGAATAGTGATGATTCCAATGAACATATGCCGCTTTGTACATAAGTATTCCTGTGAAACATGAGCAGACCTGCAAAACAACTGACTTATTTGTTTCTTTTGCTTGGCAACCACGTGGGGTTTTTTGCCCCACTAAGGCCTGATATTATTTGCATCTGTGCTATCACCTGCAGAATGTAATTCCCCAAACTCTGCATGCGTGTGTGTACCCGTGTTTGCAGCTGGTATTCTAGCTATGACTAAGTTTTGCCACACAGCTTAAATAGTTCCTTGCTTTATCAGTGTGATCCTCTCTATTACTACTTCTTACATCCACACGTAGAAGTGGTTTTCCTTTGAGTGAAGGGAGAGAATCATGTAGAGGAAAGACTATCCTATTAAAAATACATGTTCTCTATAGAGCTGCATCAGCAGGTTTGGGCTTTTAATAACCATTATTACTTAGTCAAGTAATTTTTTCATGTAATATTTTGTTGCAGAGATTCAAATATAGTCAAATTTTTGACAAGTATTACTTCTGAACGAGCAACTCACACGTGTGCCCTCTTAAAACTGTATAGCATTTCCTTTTGGAAGTCTGTCTTCATTTACCTCTTCTACTAACAGAACTGTGTCCTCTGCAATTATTAGCTTTGCTAATGATATAAAATATTTTCCTCACTTTGGATGTGTCCAGTTTCTTTTCCACTTTTCATACACTTTTATGAAGTAACATTAAAAGCACCTTACTATGTCACTTCTAAAATCCATGATACTAACCAAATTTATTTGTCAAAAACATCTTTACCTCTCAGAAGCTGTGAAGTTTTTTTGATTATAAAGGGCAACTCTGGAGTTGTAGTACTAAAATCAATATCACTTTAAATTGTTATGTTAGAATGTCATTCTCTGCTAATGAGGTTGAGTCATGGTCCTAGACAGTGCATGATTTTGTCTGATGCTACGTTTGGTTCTGTGCTGTTTCTGGCTGTGTCCAAGAGAGGCACATGACAGATTACAGTTTGAGACTGACCGAGCTTTTCCTTCTGCAATCACAAAAACTTTTAATGAGGCATCATACATTTGTTTTTGTGTCTTTAGTTTAGTGCTTCAGTTCAATATGGAAATCTAATAAAACCCTTTTATTAGCATAATTTTATTTCACTGAAATTTTAGCCAAGTTCCCTGAGCAAGGAACCAAACTGAATGCCCCATGTAGTTTCTGTGGACTAAAAAAATGCACCTTATATACAGAGCCAAGATTTTTTTCATATTGTAATTAAAGTATTAGCTATCTAATCAGAATTGTTATTCGTCCAGTTAGAATACTCCACTCAGACACTAGCATGTATATCCCTAATTATCCAATTATTGCTAATTGTAAACATTTACATAGTTACAAATGATATACACAAGCTGCTTATTACCTATATCTTTCCCTGGTTTTAGGCTCAACTTCTCTAGGCTCCTTACGGTTCTAGGGTCAATAGTGCTAAGTTATCTTCCAGAAGGATGGTGAAGGATTACATCTTCATCCTGATGGAAAGAGTATGATGTTGATATTGAGTATTTTTTCCTCGTTGCTCTTGGATCTGCTTGTATTTATTGTTTCGTGTTTGCTAACACAGTTGTCTTGTTTGCTCTTTCTTCGCTGCTCCCCAAGTTCTATTTTACATCCGAGTTTTACTATATATATGGTATGTTTTACCCAGCTCCCAAGATTGCATTCCTTTACCAGGAATTGATAATACATGATTTGTATTTTAAGCCCTGAAGCCTACGTATCATCCTGTGCCAGTACTGTCAAAAGTCTCTACTATCATCTGCTGCTTGAAATTTTGGGGGCTTCTGTTAGCAGACCCTGATCTTTCTTCAACAGCCTTCAAGCTTCTTAAACATAAGTAATATTTTAACAGCACATCCTTGTCATCACCTGTTATTAGGGTCATTTAGTTGTTCACTGTACAAAACCAATGATCCATTGAAAAAATCTAGATACATACAGATATCATTTTCTGGTAATTACTTGCTCTTAATTTTGCTGGTATGTCACCAAAATTACCTTATAAGAGTTTTCACAGTAAAAGACAAATTATACTGGTTGTAGATATGAAGGACCTTATTTAAAGCTTCTGATTTTTGCCTTTTCTAAAGTAACGAGACACACACAAGATTTGTCTTATTAATCTTAAATAGTCTACAATCTGTGGAGTACAACATCCCAGTAAAATGGAGGTAAATATAACAGGTCAAATCTGCTGAAGAAGGAATTCTGTCCACGGCTGTTATCCAAAAATAGTCACTTCTACAGACTGAGACTGTTGGTGAGAGTAATCTAAGAGGCCCCATTAAAAACCATGACCTTTAGTAAACAAGTGATTATTACCCCTGTCTTCCACTCAAGTCTTACAACTGATGCCTGGCTTTGCAGCAGTTTGAACTTTGCAATCATCTTAAATGAATGCAGGTGAAAGACCTTATTAAATAAAAAGCAGAAGCAGAGTGACTTTGGACATAATTTGAACATCCTCTTGGATTAATGACATCTGCGGTATTAATCAGAACCCCTGAAAATCAGTTGTTGATGCTCAGAATAATTGAAGCATCTCAGCTGATGGTGGTGCTGCTCTTGAATTGTGATATACATGAAAAGCATTTATTCATTCGCACATAACTTTTCCTGTGTTTCCAAATGCAATATGTCATCAGAGGGCTGCAGCGACTCTCCTGTGAAGACAGGCTGGGAGAGCTGGGGTTGTTGAGCCTGGAGAAGAGAAGGGTCCAGGGAGACCTTATAGCAGCCTTCCAGTACTTAAAGTGGGCCTACAGGAAAGATGGGCAGAAGCTCTTTATCAGGGAGTGTAGCAGTAGGACAAGGGGTAATGGTTTTAGACTGGAAGAGGGTAGATTTGGGTTAGATATTAGGAAGAAATTCTTTAGTGTCAGGGTGGGGAGACACCGGAACAGGTTGCCCAGAGAAGCTGTGGGTGCTTCTTCCCTGGAAGCATTCAAAGCCAGGTTGGACGGGGTTTTGAACAACCTGGTCTAGTGGGAGGTGTCCCTGTTCATGGCAGGGGTGTTGGAACTAGATGATCTTTAAGGTCTCTTCCAACCCAAACTATTCTATGATATTTATAGAAGCTCTCTTGGAACCAAATGTCTTCTTAACCACTGCAACCAATGACTTCTGTTTGTTACTTTTAGGCAATAGAAATGGAAATTCTAAACAAGAACATCTCTCTCAGCTTGTTTTAAAAATAATCTACAATGGCCTTTTTCGGTTCTGGCTATCTGTATTTTTTTATGTCTTGAAGTGCTCACCAGACTGTAGTTCAGATTAACACAGTCTTTGATTATCTGTGCTTCACCAAAAAGGCAAGAGAAAGTGCTTTTTATCTTGCTGCATGACAAATTGATTTTGGCTTTTTTTTTTTTTTTTTTAAAATACAGAGTACTATTGGATCTTACAGCTTAAATGTGGTGTGGTAATGTCCCAGATCTATTTCCTTTCACTGTTCCTCAAACAGAATTTCTGAACTTTGTCTTTTTTGGAGTTTTTTTGAAAGGAAGGAGCCTTTCTTTTCTTTTTTTTTTTTATATGCACAATGATAAGGAGAATGTTTGATACATTATTTCATGACTAACTTCAACTATACTTCTGCAAAGGAGGTGTGTTTATTTTCTTTCACTTCTGAAGTACTTTGAATTCCAGTTTTTAAATTGAGTTGCAATAATACATAAAGTTTTGAAATTATTTCTATTACTTTAGTGCATCTTTTTTTTTTGAAATGTTTATTTTAGAGGAGCTATGTGGGTGATTGAAAACTAAACTGTGCATCCTTGATTTTGCTTTGAAATAATGCTGAAATGTGGGTCTCATCAGTGCAGGTGTCCTCAAAAAATGATGTAATTTTTGCAAGCACTAATCTGGTGGATGAATTGATGGATTTCCATGTGCAGGCAAGAGCATGTCAAACAGCATGAAAAACTTTATATGGCAATATTATCATATTATTTTATTATGTGAAATTATCTTGCTGGACAAGAATAAATTACCAAAAGAACTTTGGTTTTTGTTACGCACATTTATGGGGTTGAATGTATGAGCTGGTTGTTATTCTTGCTTGCAGCTGCCGTGAAGATGTTGGCTGTTGTTCTGTTTGGGAGGCTTTTAAGTTTCAAAATTATATTATTTCTCAAGTGACTGTGAAACCATTTGCAATCACCATTTCAATTCTTGGTCATCATAAGCTTTGAAATATTGTAAATATTACCTGTGGGTACTTGTTGGAACAAGTGTTCCTGTAATTCTGTAAGTGACTGATCACTGTAAATACACAGGCCAGTGTATGCCTGAAAGAGAGCTACTATTCAAGAGTATCCCAGTTACATAATAAAATAAAAAACTTTGTATTTAAGTAATGGCAGTTCAAAAGCACAAGATCCCGATACAGTGGTCAAGTCTTAAAACTGCTAGAAAATGTATTTTGGGACTATATGTATAGGGAGTATTCTTAACTACACTTAGTAGAAAATAATAAAACATTTGTAAGACGGCACAGCCATGACTATCTGAAATTTGACAAACATCAATAACGCAGTATAGGACAGAGTAAATTAAATGATCTTTAAAGGTTCCTTCCAACTTAAACTATTCTAGTATTCTATGAAGTCATCTGAAGTTAGTGGGTTTTTTTTCTTTTTGTTTGTTTGTTTTTAACAAGGCTGGTTCTCTCAATCTTGGTAGGAGACAGACTTAAGGGCATTGCAGAGCATTTATGATGCCAAAGCGGTAAGGCAGATCCATTCGTTAGGAGCAATGCATGGCTATGTATTTTTAGAACCTTCCTGTAGTTCAATGAAGGCAAATGGTATATAATTTGTCTTTGATACAACAGCTAGCAGATGCAATTTACTGTGCTGCTGAGTTGACTTTTAGCATGGTCTGGTTTTATACATCTTCTTGCACTGCAGAATGTTAGGCTTAGCAGCAAAACACACAGGGCTCTAAGCTGCTAAGTACAACAGCTAAGGGTGTGGATTTGGAGATTCGTTACTTTCCTTCTGAAATAACGTTGGCAGTCAAGGAGGTGGTGAAGTTGAGTCCACCAGAGGCAATTTTTTCTGGTTTGGTCTGAGGAAATACAAATCTGTTTATGACTTCTAGTTTTGGTTGGGGTTTTTGGAGGAGGAAAGGTGGGTTGGTTGGTTTGTTTCCCCCTGGTCCATCATGCAACTGCCTAACTATAATAATATTTCTTCCTATTTTTTCCAGCTATTAATTGTCTGCATTTTGTAAACTAGACAATAAAAAATTTCCTCTGAATTGGTAATTTCAAATTGACTTTTTAAAGTAATTTTAATAAAACTGTGCTTTTTTTGATTTATTGGATTGAATTGGATATAAACCCCCCAATTTTGTTGATAGTGATTTTCATTAATGCTGCTTTCATATGGCACGCTTGTTTGACTTTCTTGCAGGTGTGCTCATTAACATTAAATCAGTGGTTGATACCGTTCTAATTTGTCAGTATACTGATCTTAGGCTGCATTGTATTTACATTTAACTGCCTGCTTTACCACTGATAAGTATCTATTGGCTTGCTTGCTTACCTGCACATTACTCTGTTGATCTCTCTTCTTATCTTGTATCTTCTGTTCTTGTATTTGAGTCAATTTATTCGAAGGACACAGAGTACTTTTCAAGTCATTTAAACACACAGCAGGAAGATTATCCAGATGATAGTTTTATTATCGATTTTTTTAAAAGTCTGTGAGGTACACGATTAAAATCTAGCTGCAGCTAAAGAGATGCATTTGAAGAGATGAGCTTTATATTTAGAAGGACAATAAACAGTTTTTGTCCTCTTTCTGTAAACATCTCTGGGTAGCTTTTTGCAGGTTTTTGGTGTTGCTTTTTTTTTTAAAGTGGCAGATGATTCTGAGAATTCTTTTTGAATAATCTTCTGTGGATATGGGAGAATAGCTAAGTTTTCTAGGTTTGTGGACTTTTACTAGGTAGTCTTCTGTGACATGTCAAAAGGAGGTCAAAACCCAGGCCCTTATGAAATCAGATCTTTCTGTTCATTGGTGCTTTACCTTTACATTCAAATTCCAGAGGTCTTACGTGGAAGCTATCCTCAGCCTTTGATTTATTGTGTAGTAGTTCTTGGGTACTTTTGGTGTTGCACAACTCCACCTGTAGCATTCTTTCACTCACAACATCATTTCTTTAAAAGTTTGTTTTTCTGTTTCATGGTAACTTGTCAAACTGATTTACGCTTTGTTCAGTCATCCAGCCATTATTCAACATGGAAAAGCTGAATGGCTTCCTCAAAAGCAGCTCAAAATTAAAGAAAACTTGGAGCTTTTCATATCTGTGTGAGGTAGGGGGTACGTTGCTGGAGGACTGATGGTATCATTTTGCAAACTTAGTTCTCCAGCAGACCTGTCTGCATTGCATCAGGGGGCAAGAGGAGGATAAAATGCTTTTTAATTAGATGATTTAATCTGCAGACTCAGAGATAACTTACAACTCCAGTTTTTGTGATGGAAAAGTTTTGTTAGTAAAAGCTACTGCTAATTTTCTGGGAAGTGACTAAACCTTTGGCTTGCAATCACCTTCCTGTGATACGTAAGGCCTGTAAGACCTCTGGTGTCTTGTGGTGTCTTATTAGCCAAAGCATAATACTTCTGTTGTTACCTTATCCTTCTCTCTGTGCTTAATTTTCCTGCTTTTTTTCATCTTGCTTTGTCTTGCCATATTCCAAATAGGTAAGCTCTGTTGAGTAGAGAAGGCTTATGTCTGAATTTCTCAGTGTGTGAGTGAGGTTCTTCTAAATCAACTGGTAAATAATAATGTACTGTCAAACTCTTGGAAATAGCTTTTCATCAGGAGTGTATGCTCTCCTTGCATGCATATGCAGAACTGGGAAATAGATGACCTTCTTAAGACGTGAAGGTGGCTGCAGCCACAAAGTGACTTGGTAGGAATGCTGTGAGATGATAGGATGTACAGATGGTAGATGGCAACCATTTCAGTTGAAATGTGCCATTTGACATCAACACACTAATACAAGGGTGGAAAATGTTAAAAATCTCCATAGTCCTGTCCACCTATTTCCTTTTGTTGTTGAAATCTGTTTGGCGACATATTTTGAAGAGGAGAAACAAAAGTAGATCCACTAGAAACAAAGAAAATATTACACTGGAAAGGTCCTCTTGTCTTGAGACGAGAGCCCAGATTTATTTTTAAAATACCAAAGTTACTGTTTGTGTAGAAAAAGACAATGTGACTTTTTCAATACAGCTTTATGAAATAGAAAACCTACCCTTTTTGGGTAAAGGAAAGGGCTGTGGCTTGCAGAAGTGTTCATGTTGGTGCTCCGTGATACCATCTTTCCAATAAGTTGAGAATTATTCTTACTGATGTTCACTGGGATGTTCAGTGACATGATTCTGAGAAGCAATAAAACAACTAGATAAACAAGCAAAGCCTCACAGAATATCTTAATTAAGTGCTTAATGGGTATTAAGAGTTCCAAAGCATTTTATCACAAGATTGACGTTTGCTATTTTCTACAAATGACAGACTTTGCATTTCAGCACTTCTGCTTGTGATCATAGAATCATGAAAATATTGTTTGGAAAAAAAACACCCCTGGAGAACATCTAGTCCACTCTCCAGCTCAAAATGACTGTTGCCAACACTAAATCAGGCCAGCTGCATTTGTCACCAGTTCTTCCACATTTGTAGCAGCAGGGCAGAATCACAGAGGAGTTAAGAACTGTAGAAATAGAAAAGCAAGAGAAATGGTGTGAACAGCTTTGTATGAGGTTTCCTTGTTGAAATGTGTGGGTTGATAACATTGATTTTTGTTTAAAATCTGAGATCTCTTTTAATATGAAGAGTTTTAGAATTGCTTTTCTTCACAGCGTTTCAACTTTTAGATGCTTTGGAGGATGACATTTGTTTAATCAGTCAGTGTGTTGGAATTCTATTTGGAGGCAAATGCAATATGTTAACCTGAAACGAATGAAATTAAATTTATCCATTTAATTCAAATAGAAAAATCTATGTGTTAATACTGATTTTATAAAACATGTTTTACTTCTGGCAAGGTCCTCTAAGAAAAGCTGTTATAGTATAGAGTAGAAAAGTGTGTTTGTAGCCTGAACTACGAGATATTTAGGGGTAACTGCTTATTCTGCAGAGTCTTTCTATTTAAGCTTGGGGAAGTCTTAACAGTCTATGCCTAAGATCCCTACCAGCAAAATGGAAGTAACATGATATGTTTATCATTCTACTGTCTTGTTACACTCTATAATTTTTAGAAACTACTGTGTTGGAATGTCTAATACATAAAAATGATAATATTTCCATTTAGAATATATCTATGATGTAAAACTGAAGGAAAAGCAGCTACCAATTTTGCAATAGTACAATGGTTTATTTGAAAGACTAGTATGGATCCCCTTGTGTTGTATGCCCACAGATACTGTACTCCTTTTCAAATCCTGTCTGTAAACTCAAATCTAAATCTAACATTAAAAGCCTAATTTTAGTTGTTATTGAAGAATTTATGTGTGTATGTGGGTCTCCACGGAACTGCGAATTATAACATTAGTTGCAAATATGGACTGCTATTAGTACAACTTTAATTATTATCTCTTTTCCTGCCTAACTTTGTGTAAAGTAATCTGAAAAAGTTCTCTTTAACAGCTTCCTTTTCCTGATTTTTCATGCGAGTGGATGAAGTGACTAGTTAAGCATCTGTGCCTTGCAAATCTGGTGTTCTAACAAAGAGGTGTATTGGTCTTGTTTGCTTTCTGAAGGGAGAAGCCCCAGCCAAATTTTATTTTGAGCCATCAGAGTTACGTCCGCATAAAGCAGTGCAAGACTGGTAGCAGTTTCTTTTACTAACTCTTTCCTCACCAGTTCCTGGGTGACACAAGAAAATGTCTTTCAGAGCTCCACAATAATTGGTTTTCCACTTTCATAACAAAAGACTGCTAGTATAGAACTTTGTCTTTTGTAAAAAAATTAAGCTGTTGTCAAGAAATTCGAAGTAGCAGACCTCCCACAGTCTTTCTTCCAATATACATTATATCCAGAACATGGTAAGATGATAGGAAAAAAAACTGTGGCCAGTTACTTATAAAACAAACTTAGTCAGTAGGTAGCTCTTCTGAAACTCATACTCTATCTTCTCTTAGAGAAGGCAAACATTAATTTATTGTCTGTTTGATTAGTTAATATTCTCTTGCAGAATGTCTCACGATTGTCTTTGGCTTGTGGAGCCCGTTTACATCTGCTCCAGCTGAGGGAACTGTTTCTGGTACACATCCTGTGGAATACGCTTTAAAGAGTGCTGCAGCACTGCATGCAGATTATCCATGTCATTTATCTCTTGGCACGTTCTCTACTTTGCACTGAACTGCTGGCAAAGCTTGGTTTGCTTATTCCCCTGGTGTTTTGTATTGGTGAAAGGATTTTTGGGAAAATTAATGCCAGCTATTTCATAGGCTGTGAGAAATTCTGCTATATTTCCCTGTTTTGTCCAAAGAAGTATGAGGCTGCTGTGCTGTCACAGTGCTTCTGATGAGTTACCTTCCGGCACTGCTGTTGGGAGCCATCTGTAGAAGTCATTTGTAGGGTGTGCCACTAAATTCCTAATCTGTGCTCTACTTACGGATGCTGTGTGGATGCACTTCACTTGGCAACGCCACCTATGCTTTCCCTTTATCCAATAATGGGACTGTGCCTTTCAAAACACCCCGTAACAGGCGCTTTTTAAGTGTAAGCTTTGTATGTGGAGAAATTTTTGCTATTGGGAGTTCTTCCATCACTGTAGTACTTTCACTTTGGAAGATACTGTCACTGTTATAAGCTGATGATGAATTCCCTTATTAGCTGGTAATATAGAAACTAATGTTCTGAATTAATATAGATATGCATTGACTTAAAAAAACCCCCAAACCAACAAAAAACCCAAAAACACCACCACCCCCAAACAAAAACAAAACCCAAACCACCCAGATTCTATAAACAACTCTGAAATTTAATCTCTTGGCCAAATCATATGCAGTATACTAAATACTTATTAAGGATAAGCTGTTTCTACTTTTAGAACAAACATTAAATGGCAGATGCCCACAATTCTAATACCAGATGCCAGTGATGGAAAGGATTTGTGACCTAAATACTTCTGAACAATTTCTTCCCTAAATGCACATTCACAGTGGCACATGACTAAACTGATCTAGGTAACTGGAGTGGTCTTTGTTATCTCTGCTCATGTTAGGATAGATACATTGGCAAGGTGTCGTTGATAACATTCTGTTTAACTAGAATGTGCCTTGCTCTTTTGAAAGGAAAAAAAAACCCTATAATGGCTATGGTGTTACTCTGTTTAATGAAATCAGGTAAAACATTCTGACTTCAGTGTGGAAGCCTGTAAACCAATGTTAAGTAGGATCTGAAAAAAATAAAGTGTATTGCTCACCTTCCCCAGAGAGGAGCGAAAACTTGGGTATTTTGGGTTTCTTTGTATTGTACAGTGAAAGGGGTCATGCTAGTGCTGAGGTATGTAGAAAGATTAGGTTCTCTGGGGGAGAGAAGGGTTTGTGAAGACAGTGTATCTAGGAGGCTTGTTTTTTCCTTTCCAACCCAACTAGAAGTTCTAAGCTTGCTGCAGAATTAATTAGAGGAGGCTCTTTTGTACTATGTTATGTGCAAGCTCTGATTAGACTGCCATAATCGTCTCTTGGAGTGTTGTATTAAAACAGTCAAACAAAATTGCACTCTCCTGTGAAATTCGAAGACCTAGGTTACCCAAGGTTGAGAAGGTTCCTTTTGTTTCAGAATGATTTGGCAGCTTTGCCAGGATAACATCCTGTTTGTTATTTTTTTTCTTATATATATATATATTTTAATTTATTTTTAACTTAATCAGAAGTGACTGTTTTCTAACAGTCCTCAGTTTCCCCTATCTGGTGCTATGCCTGCAAATAGCAAAACTATGCCTGCAAAAATCCACTATGGTGGATTCTAGCATTATTTTAAAGGCTAGGTTTAGCTGGTGAGATAGCTGTGCACTTGTCACTGGTCATTGTGCCCCACATTTTGGATGAAGGTATACCTACCTGTCTTCCACAGTTGGTTGCCCTTATGATTTTTTGAAGTGAACAAAGGCTGCTGTACAACTCCAGCTTGATAGATTTTAATATCCACCTATTCATCTGGATCCTAGCTGATAGGGCAAGTTTTGTCTACCTCTGTAGTCTCCTTTGAGGTGAATGGGAAATGATTTGTTGTCCCCTCATACAAATGTTTCCCCTTTTCAGGAATATTATGTTTGTATCTTTTTTTTTTTAAAAAGTAAAATAACATAGTTAAACACGAAGTAAGCAGTGGCCTTGCTGTACAGTTAATGTCTGTCTGTGTATATTTTTGAAGTTAAAATTGGTCCTTGAATCTAAATGTGTTTACTGTTGTCTCTCTATTTTATTCCTCCCCCGTCCCCCCCCCTCCCTGAACAATCGCATTTTGATTTGGTGTTTCTCTTGCCTCCTTTCAAGTGTTTTCATCTCTTCTGTGCTTGCTTTCTCCTTTCCCATCAATTCTGTTTGTCCTGTCCATACTGGCAGGCCAATGATGTGTGGTCATGCTTTGTTGGAGATGTTCTGACTTTGCAGATGGATTAACCTAGAAATACGAAACTGTGATGCTTTGATTCAGGTTTGCTTGCAGTGCCTTTCAACAGATAAAGTGGAAGTTTGATCTGTAATTATAATAAACCCTATCCCCTAATTCTACTTGTTTGCCAGAAGTTCCTATGGAAAATTGGCAGTGATAGAGGAGGGACATGACAGATACTGAATGTTCAATGAGAGCTGTAATGGAAATTCTAACCAGAATCAGAAATTTTTTAAGGAATACAAACTGTAGAAGAAAATCACAATGAATCACCAGCCTTCTTGTTAGACTTGATGTTATCACTAAACATGTTCTGTATTCTTAAATTATGCGATATTTGAATTTTTGTGTCACATGTAGAGATTAGGAATGTAATGTAGATGAAACTGTAGTTGGTGGAACTTGAGAAGAAACATCTGCATTTATTTCTTGACAGCAGAACTAAATTACTATAGACATCTGAATACAGAAAAGGTACACAAACATGGCTGAAGCAAATTAATTTGAAACATCTGTTCGTTTGTAGAAAGTGTTTCCTTCGCTTTGCCTTTCTCTGCTTGCATATTCCAAACAAAACAATGCTAGTATGCCAAAGATGCATTACCTGCTGTAGTGGAAAAAATAAAATACTGGAAAACGTCAATGTAAAATAACAACAAAACATGGTGTTTTGATCTAGTAGTAACCAGTTAAATGTATTCCCTTCTCTTTGTAGCTTCTAATGGTACAAATGGGGAAAAAATACTTTAAGCTGTAGTGAGCAGTAAAAATGGCCACAGCTTGTCTTGCAGCCTGCAGTAAATCAAATAATTCTGCTACTAAAACTGTAAACTAAGTTCTGTGTCTCAGAAGGCAATAGATGCCTTGTGATATGAAGGAAAAAAAATTCCCCTTCATCTTTGATAGTAGCACATAATAGCAATTTTTGACAGCATTAGTTGGAGAATATTCTTTTGAACAGAAGTGCAGTTAATTGATGGGACAACAGGGTTGGGTTTTTTCTTTTAAGTGAGGGCAGGGATTTATAGGAAAATGTGTTAGACCAACAGGAGAAGTTAACTTTAGCTTACCCCAAACACATGTTTTAGGAAGGTCAGTGTCCACTGACCAGTGTCTACACACTCTTGTAGAGACAGTGAACCTCTGGAAAGTTTGAATCAAGATGGAAAACAAGGGTTGGAAGTATCTGATTCCTCTCCAAGATACTCACTAGTCCCAGAAATTTCCAGTATATTTACTTTGAGTTTTAGTGCACTAATAATATATCCTCAAAATTATTGCAGTGTAGTTTTTAGTTAAAATCCCACTTAGAAAGAGGTCTGTGTGAGAGGCACAGACAGGGACAGAATTATGGGAAACTAGCCTGCATGATATTACACGTAAACAAGCACATGTCTGTGAGGTAGAGAGTATAAATATCATGCACAGTATGATATTCATATTGTGTATCAGCTGCCTGCCCTAGTCCCAGAATATTCTAATATGCAGTAATACCTCTTTATTATGAACTGATTTTTCACAAGTTGAGGGCATAACTTTTGTAGAAAAACGGCTAAACAACCAGAAATAGAGGTGTGTTATGCATGTATCCTTTCACAGTATAATATGTAAGATTTTTTTTGTGCACAGTCCTTCAGTGTATGACAGAACTAATACAAATAGTTCATACTGATTTATAGCTGTTTAAGTGATACTCTGCACTATATAAAATAATAAAGTTTTGCCTTGAAAGATAGTTTTGGCTTACACGGTGTTTTTAAGAATGAGCTTATATAGTTCATTACTTGTACCAGCTTGTGAAGGCGGTATAGGTGGAAAGATGAGAAATGAGGCTAGCTCTTTCATTGCATTTCTACCTAACTCAGGAGAGTATTGTCAAGAGTATCCTAGACAATAGGATATTTTTGAATAGTTTCAACTTATACTAGTGCTACAGCAGGTGAGCAAACACTGATATGGCTGGTTTTGGAGTCGTGTGTACATACACAATTACTTTTTAAAATACATATAAAAGGCTGAATGATGTAATAGTGAATTTGAGAAGAATACTTACGTTTGTTATTATTGGAAACATGCCTCGAAAGAAATGCAGAATATATTTGACAGAGTACATGATGATAAACAGGCAAATGAGTCTCTACTGACTTGCACGGGTGTAGCTGCCATAACCATGTCTAGGAACAAGTGCTGTTACTCGTTTATCAATGTGAAGTACAGATGATGGAATAAAAGCAATGAAAGCATGCGTATGGAAATTCAGCTCATATCAGTGTAGTAAATAAGGAAGAATTTAGAATTATGGTATGCTGTAACTGCCAGTGCTTGTGAAAAACTCTTAAAATTTCTTGATGTTTACTGCTGAATTATTTGTACTTATAACACATTTCTTGCATCCTTCCTATAATTCTCTTTTCCAGTAAGAATGAGGCTATATTTTATGTTTGGGGGGCGGGGGCAGGGGGAAAGCCTCTCTATCATGGAAGCTTCCCGTAGAATCTAGACAGATTTTAGTCAGGTCCTTCTGATGGGATTTGATCCCAACCTGTACAGCCTACTTGAGCTCAGTGGGGCTTGCAGGTAGTGAAAAGTGCTCACTTCACACAAAAGTTTTTGTCTTAAGAAAAAAACCAAACTTCTTCCTCTCTTCACCAGTGATGATCACAATACTTAGCTTGGCCTCCACTTTAAGTGTTTTGTCTTTGAAGATAATAAAGGTACAAATCTCTGCTTTCAGTGATGAGTCACGTGGATTTGTACATCATGCAAATATTATTTGCTTATTTAAATATGATGTAATTTGCCCTTTATGTTTTCTAGCATGTCCTTGATTTGACCCCGATATTCATGTTTTCTTTAGAAATGTATTTTGTTTTATTCTCCTGCTGTTAGCTAACAAGCTAGGAGGCTTGTTAATGAATTAAATAATTATCCCCTCTTTCCCCTCTTTGGAAGCTAGCATCTGTGCAATCACATAAGCTTCTTGAAAGGAATGTATGAATGAATGAGAATCTTAACTGGCAACTTCCTGACCTAAATGATAGAGCAGCCAATGAAGGGAAGTGCTCTTCTGGACCTTATACTCACAAACAAGGAGGGGCTCATTGAGAATATGAAGGTCCAAGGCAGCCTTGGCTGCAGTGAATATGAGATGGTGAGGTTCAGGATCCTGCAAGGAGGTAGCAGGGCAAAAAGCAAGATTGCAAAGTAGTCAGCGTGGATTCACCAAGGGGAAGTCACGCTTGATCAGCTTGAAAACTGCTATAATGAAATGACTGGCTTCCTAGACTAGGGGAGAGCAGTGGATATTGTCTACCTTGACTTTAGTAAGGCTTTTGACACTGTCTTCTGTAACAATCCTTGTATCACGGAATGGTAGGGGTTGGAAGGCACCTCTGGAGATCATCTAGTCCAACCTCTCTGCTAAAGCAGGTTCACCTAGAGCAGGTTGGGCAGGAACCCAGGTGGGATTTGAGTATCTCCAGAGAAGGAAACTCCACAACCTCTCTGGTCAGCCTGTTCCAGTGCTCTGCCACCCGCAAACAAGTTTTTCCTCATATTGAGATGGAATTTCTTGTGTTCCAGCTTGTGCCTGTTGCCCCTTGTCCTGTCACTGGGCGCCACTGAAAAGAGTCTGATCCCATCCTCTTGACACCCACCATTTAGTTATTTTATAAGCATTGATAAGATCCTATCTCAGTTGTCCCTCCTCCAGGCTAAACAGACCCAGGTCTCTTAGTCTTTCCTCAGAAGAGAGGTGCTCCGGTCCCTTGATCATCTTTGTAGCCCTCCACTCTACCCTCTCCATCAGTTCCCTTTCTTGAACAGGGGAACCCAGAACTGGACACAGGACTCCAGATGCAGCCTCAGCAGGGCAGAGTAGAGGGTGAGAATGACCCTCCTTGACCTGCTGGCCATGCTTTTTTTAATGCAACCCCAGGAGACCATTTGCCTTATTGGCCACAAAGGCACATTGCTGGCTCGTGGTCAACTTGTTGTCCACCAGGACTCCCAGGTCCCTCTCTGCACAGCTGCTTTCCAGCAGGTCAACCCCTAAGCTGTACTGGTGCATGGGGTTATTCCTCCCCAGGTGCAGGACCCTACGCTTGCCCTTGTTGAATTTTATTAGGTTCCTCTCCACCCAACTCTCTAGCCTGTCCAGGTCTTACTGTATGGCAGCACAGCCTTCTGGTGTGTCAGCTACACCTTCCAGCAAACTTGCTGATGGTACACTCTGTCTCTTCATCCAGGTCATTGATGAATACACTGAACAGGACTGGACCCAGTACTGACCCCTGAGGAACACCACTAGTTACAGGCCTCCAACTAGACTCTGTGCCGCTGATCACACTCTGCCATTCATCCAGTTCTCAATCCACTATTGAGATCCACCACCAAATTCAATTCTTACAGGGAAGCTGAGGAAGCATGAGCTGGATGAGAAGAAA
Organism: Chionis minor; assembly: GCA_013398295.1. Lineage (NCBI taxonomy): Eukaryota > Metazoa > Chordata > Aves > Charadriiformes > Chionidae > Chionis > Chionis minor. The sequence continues at coordinate 1,058,787 of VZSF01008262.1, forward strand.
GTGATGCGGATTGAATACTGACTGAATGCTGGGACCAGAGGGTCAGTGGTACAACGTCTAGTTGGAGACCAGTGACTAGTCGTTTGCTCCAGGGATTGCTACAGAGTCTGATCCTGTTTAACATCTTCAGTAATGATCTGAGCGATGGGGCAGAGTGCACCCTCAGCAAGTTTGCTGATGACACAAAACTGGGAGGAGTGGCTGATACACCAGAAGGTCATTCTGCATCCAGAGGGCCTTGAGAGGCTGGCGAAGTGTGCTGACTAGAACCTCATGAATTTGTAGCTGTGAAGTTGTTCATGAGTGTTGATTAATTTTATAACACACAAAATACAGTAAAAGCGCTAAAGCACTATCCAAAGGTAAGTATTGATTAATACAGTTGCCCATTTATTGGTAAATAGAAGGAAAACATAAAAACTCATTTTTTAGTTAAAAGTCATAGCCCTTTTATCTCTTCTACTTCCCATCCTCCTGTCAACTCTGCATTCTTTCATAAGAGACTGAATATGATGTGGTACTCACTTTAAATTATTTCCTAAATAACTGTTGCTATGGCAGCAACAGCTGCTGGAATTTACATGCAAAGCACTCAAGCGAGGAGATTTACAGAAAAGTCATAGAAAATGGTAGTTTGTCAGCATTTTTATAGCCCACCCACAAAGTAGTTCATTATGCATCTCTTTGCTAGAAGCCAGGAGATCTGTTATGACTGGCACAGCTAGCAATGTAATAGAGGAGAAAGAAAGGCCCAAGCTATCTTGGATAGGGTCTTGGCTAATTAGTTTAACCCTTGCAGGATGTAATTTCCTATTGTATAGGAACAAGACTTCAGTTTCGTGTTTCACACCGTCAACTGATTAAGTGCAATGTCTTTTTGTGATTCTGCTTATAAAATGAAGCTGAGCTCTTTGGGAAAACAGCTTTTTTTTTTTTTTTTAAAAATCTATACTAGTATACTAATTTTTAAAATATTCTGTACGTTGGTTTTGAAAGTACTGAAGGACTTCTAACCTTGTACCCTGAGACCCGGTAGCTAAGGAGAAGTCCAAGCATTGCCACATTCACTTGACTTCCAGGACTGGTTTTGTATAGAGGCCAAAGGGAATATGACTAGCTGAAAGCATTGGGTACATTTCCTTCTTCTTTCTGAAACTTTGCAGTGAGACTACAATATTTTTCCTGAGTAGTAGTATTGAATGTTGTAATTTTGACTCTAAGAGAAGTAAACTTGTACGACAGCCACTGAAAGTTTATGATGAAATGAAATTATGGATCTGAAGAACTACCATGCAAGTTAAAAATGTGATTGGTCCCTAACAATTAACACCTATTTGCCTTTTCTTTGTCATTCTTCACTTCACTTTTTGAGGTCTCCAATCAGTAAGCTTTGACCTTGCAGCGTATCTGTGAAGTGGGCATCTTTCTTTGTACTGTGGATGTGAAGCAATAATCTGTCATATCGTCCATATAGCAGGCACATACATCAAAATAGTTTATTGATATCTACACCAGAACAGGGATGAGCTTTTTTCAGTCCATTCCCTTAACCAGAAGCTTTTCCTATTCTACCCTTATTCCGGTAGCGTTACTCAGATGGGACAGGTTGCTGATCAGTTGCTATAGGAACTATAGAAACTCCATCTATAAGGATGGAATCCAGAAGTTTAGAAGCACTAAAATATGAGTTAACAACAGATACTTTATTTTTCCTGGTTTAAGTAGTTTATGGGCCCTTTTTGCATGGATCTACAAAATAAAAAATAAAGGCCATATTCTTCAGCGAGAAAGTAAACATCCCTTTATTTCTTGCTGTGATAAAAGACTAGAGCAAATAAATGTAGATCACATCTATCCATTTTATTTATCCCTTAATCAGTCCTTTCTTTGAATAAAAGAAAATTTTTAGCTATTCCTCAAGATTCAGAATAAAAATCATCTTTAAAAGCCAACTGATTTTCTCTTGAGTTTTAATTACAGGTATTGCATTGGGAGGATTTGAAATCCAATTTTTACTTAAAACTGAAACCCAGAGTACATATGACAAATACCTCCTGGTTTTGTTGGATTCTGAAAAACAAAGAAAATCACATAATCCAAATAGCTTTGGGAAATTACATGGCCTATAGTCAAGTTCCTGAAGTGGTTCAGGCAGTCTTACTTCCTGTGCTTGTCCACAATGATTTGAGATGTTTTTCTTTCTTTTTCCTTGTTGCCTGTCTTATCTTTGTCCTACTCTCAGTTGTCATACTTTAAATAGTCACATATTCAAGAAAAAAGGGAAAAGTAATTTCAGATATCCACACTGTATAGTGTCTTTCTGAATCTATTTAAAATCTGACTGTGACTGGCAGGGTGGTTACCTTTGCCGAGTGGGAAGTAGCACATACTACACTTTGAAGAACGGGATTAAGTTGTTAGTATGTTTTATATGCTCCTGGAAATAAATGTGACAAGTGACAACACTGCATGCACACTGGATATCAAGATAGCTAGTTATGAATGTTTGTTCTAACAAAACAATGTTCCTTGACCTCGGCATACCCAAAATCAAGTGTTACACAACTTTATGCTGGCAGAAAAACAATACTAATTGTATTCTTAGGTCTGTATTATAGCATGTGAAACAGAGAACTTGTAAAATACAAATGGAGCATGTACACATTTAATTGGAGACCTCGAAGCAGGATTTAAATCTTGAAAATGCATTTGCCTGTGAAATCATTTGCAACAAACAGCAGTATATGCATGGGGCTGAATGGAAAGTGCAAGTGAAAAATAAATGCATTCATAAACTTTTTTTTCCCCCCTACTAATATGGAAAAGCGGTATGTACAAAGTACTTCCTCAAAGGGAGATAAAGCAAACTATATAAGCCTTGGAAAAATTTCAGCGCTTTAACGGCCACAAGGAAACTTCCTTGTATGATGACCTGTTATGCCATGAAATGATACGGTAAGCTCAGAGTTTCAGTAATATCTCTATTAAGTTTGAAGAGAAGCAAGCCGTGCTGCCTTTTATTGAATTAAGGAACATCTGAATTTTGTTAAACTTGTATATAAGCTGCTACAGTTTGAGAAAGTCTGTTATGTAGAAGTAATGAGACATAGCAGAAAGCTGACAAACCTTTGCGCAAGAGAAAATGTCTTAATATATTTAAATTTATAAGTACTTATTTATAAATTAATGAATCGCTGAATGAAGTAAATATAGTATGAGGCTTTATTAGTTTTGATAATCAAACTATTTCTCAGATAAAAAAGAATTGTACAGCAAATGCAGATGCCTGCTTGCAAAGTCTTGATGAACCTCTAATTATATGCCCTATTTTTGTTATGAATATATAGATATTTCAAGCTACTTTCCTGTGAAATCTGTCAGTCTACTGTATCTAAAATGAAAGGGGGAAATCCAAAAGAGTCTTGGTAGGATGTACTACATTTGGGGGAAGCTACTTTGATACCTGGTTTTGGCTGGGAATGGAAGAACAGGTGAGGTAGGGTAATGCGGTATCGAAGAGGTCATATCCTAGGTCCTCAGGTCTTGGCAGTGGTCTGTTAGTCTTGCACAGCCTTTCTCTAGCCTGCGTAGTTAATGTAGAGGTTTGTATAAAAACAGAAGCTTAGGAGTAAATGCAGCATGCAAATAACTGCTTCTGTAAATTTGCAGACTTGAAAACTCTTGTCTTTTGGCATTTGCCTTCTCTGCCTGTTTTTAAGTATTACTGGCTTTATTGGCCTGCTTGTGGGGAGTATTTTCAGAATTCATTATCACCATCATTAAATCTCTTGGAAACAGTGCTCCATACATGATTGGAGATGCATGCCAAGATTGGCACCCGGGGTTGGTATTGTCTTGAGCAGAATTATGGTGAAATCTGACATTTCCCTCCTGACTAGCCGCTCGGGAATTTCCTGATAGTGTTTTTTCCTTTTGTCTTGGTGTCTGTCCACACCTCTCTATGCATATTTTTTTTAAAGCCTCATAAGTAGGTTTTATTTTCATTTTGTAAATGAATGTCTACATTGCTACTGAGGTTTCTATTTCTTTTTTTTTCCCTGTAGGGGCAGTAGGGAAGTGGGAAAAGGAAGGATATCAAAGCTGGAGCTATTTTGCCAGTGACAACAGACCCGCTGGGCTAGAACTCCAGCTAGGGTTGAAGCGGGAGCCATTCTAAAAGTTAGTTTACCTTAATATTAAGGAAGCTTCTAGTCCAACATGTCCAGCTTTATACTGTGACAAAAAAATCTCAGATCTAAAAAGCTCCCCAAGACTTGGGAATTACTGATCCTTTTGACTGTTTTACTTATGCAGAGCTTGACTTTCTCCGCTTGGCGAGGAGCCTAAAAACATGGTGCAGTAATATTTAGGGTCACTTTTCACCCTTCCTGCCCTCAAAGTGCTGCTGTTAAAGATACCCCTTTTATTTTCTTTCAAACCAGCCAATTGTAAATCAGAGTCCCATATACAGTAATAATAATAAACCCCCTACTTTTCATAAGTTTTTGGTTTTGCTTCTAGTACGTGATCTATGTTCTCTTGACAAAGATTTCAAAGCCTACTTTACTTGCTGTGCAGATTAAAAGATTTTTTAGCCTTGCTAAAATGGGCTTCAAAATACAAATTCTACTATGGGAAATAGATGGGCTACTGGTAAAATAGTCTCCTATTTTCAGGTGTTATGTGTGGCAGACTTTTGGACAACTTGATAATAGAAAAACATTTGTTTTTTATTGTTCCTGCAGGGAACAAAGAGACATAGGCTTAACTTTGGTGCCTTGAATGTGGGGAAGCTTTATGGAACTAGGAGGTGGCCATTGTCTCATAAAACCTTTTTGTTTTCACGTGTCTAGCTTGGAAATGCAGGGGTGTGCCTCTGAAGGTAGACTGTCAATCCAGGATGACTTTAGAGAAGACTATGCTTTTCTTCACTGCTGATGGAAGGAAAGAATGTAAGATAGAGATGTTTCAATTCTTCGTAAATTTGAAAAAAAACCCCACCCTGATTAAAAAATAGGCTTTAAAACTAACTAGAAAATTTTGACCAGGTGCATTGATTTAGCGTTTTAACTATCTTTACATGGTGAGACATGCTTTTATGAAGAAATACTTTAATCTATATGCATTCTCTAATGATTTTTAAAACTGATTTTAAAAATAAAATAATCCTAGAAGTCATGCATACTTTACAATAATTACGTTGTTAGGTAAATGAGACCACTGGAGAGTTTTAGACTGTAAAAAGTCCAGTGCTGCTAGTATATAGTTGCAATAAAAAATATGTTTCTGGGAAGGATATAGTCCTTTGGGCAGAGCACAGCTTGCATCCTTTCTATGTAATCAAATCATCTTGCAAATTTCAATGAACTCTAAAGTTCCCTGTATACCTTAGTGAAAATACAATCAAGATGATGAAAGTAACTGTTGGAGAAATTGGTTGGTGGTAGCTTACTGAGCAGAATTTTTTCATTTGTAGCTTACATAGTTCAAGCCATATGTATTGAAATCATATATAGTTCAGTTCAAGCCACTGAATGCTAATGAAATATGTTCTTTATTGAAATAAGCTTGCATTTTGTATGTTGAAAATTAGAAGACTTCGTACATTGAAAATGGCAACTTGCATCAGCATTCTCATAAATCCTTTTTAGCTGAATTTGGCTGACTTCAAAGGCAGCTGTTTCTGTTGATCTTTGAGAGTTACGTATCCTTGAATGCTGTAAGGCAGAGCAGCTTTATGAGACAGAATATTGGAACGAAGCCACAGCACACCAGAGAAAATAGGCTAAATACTAAATATTTTACTGAATAATCTCAGTGCTGTTCAGCCTTCTTGTCCTGAGACAAGTATTTCTTCTTCCTCTGTAATCCATTAGGTTAATGGACATAGATGGCTTCTGGTTGCTTAGGGTTTTGGACACATTGTGTCCTTCTCATAGTTAATCAGTTTAGGGTAAACTTTTAGTCCGCAAACCTCACAGTGGCCAAAAATTCTACGCTACTCTTCTGCAGTCATTATAAGTCTGAGTAAGAACGTAAGCCCAGTTTTTCCTGAGGTTGCATATAACAGCCTGCAGAGGAAGTAACTGGTTAAAAAGAAACACATCTGACCTTGTCCAGAGCATGCAATGTTATGAAACTCCATATCAAACCAGAATTTTTTTAACAGCTGTCAGTGTCTGTGAAGTGTTTTTACACAGTGAGAACAGACACAAGAAAAAAAGGTGAGTTGCAATTTCAATAAAATTTCACAAAATGCCAGTAAACCACATTCTCTTGGAAGAGATGGTGGGGGGAAAAAAGGAAAAGGATGAGATTTTCTTAAATATTACTGTGGTGGTAGAAATGAATTTATTTTCTGAAATACAAATTTACATGCTTATCATGTGTAATGCTACGTTGAGGGCAAGAAAAATAGCAAACTGCTCAGAATATGATGATGATACCAGAAAAAGCTAAAGATAAGAAGTGATCCATTCCAGAAAATCCTACTTTTTATCCTAAAAACAGAGTGAAGCTGTGATTAAACTCTTGCCTAAGCTATAGATGACCCAGTTAAAGCTTTATTCATAACAGAAACTGTAACTTTAATCAAGCCTGACTATAAAATCTAATTATGTTTCAATGTGTATCTAAGATTGAAAATGTATTTGTGCTTAGCTGGGGGCAACAAGTTGCAACTTCCTATATACAATTGTATTTCTGCTTGAGAATGAATGTAGCCATGTAATTCTGTTTACTTTATATTTTAATTGGTTAAAAAATTCTTATGTAAGTCTTCATATATTTCACCTTGTCATAAACACTTTTTAGCATCTTCATCTATGCACACAACTGATTTTTCTAAACATATGCAGCCTGTACTTCCCTGCAGCTTGTTTTGGCGTTGCAGAGAGGGATTTCTTATTACAGGGAAATAAATAGGAGCAGAAGAAACTTCAGATCTAAATAATTTACCTGTAAGTAGTTTTATTATCCTTGTTGTTTCAGTGGAGAATGGAACAGAGGAGTAACAGTGCTTATTAGAAAGTAAACTATTTAATGGCTTTGAAATAATTGATCTTTGCTGTTTATAAAACAGTATAAAAAAAAGAACTTTCAGCATCAGGTGCATGAGCATTGGCTTGGAGTAAAATTAGTAATGGAATGGAAATGACTGTCACCTTAAAAAAAGAAAAGTTTATCGCTCAGGTCATTACACTCCTGGGCCATGGTCTTAATCATTCCCCACTGACGTTGTTAGCTTCATGGAGCAGTCTTATATATTTCCTGTATTTGTCTTCCATGGAAAGAAATGTTACGTATCAGATTAGAAGTAACGGTCAGAACAATCATCTACTTTTTGGAGGTAAATATATGAAATTGTTAACTTTCTGAATCAACCACAAAGCTAAATCAAGTGGAGCCTCAAAACAATACACAGAGAATACCACCCCTCCTTCCTTTTTCCTTCTTATTGTCCCTGGGGTGTATTTTCTTTAGTGAAAATTTTGTATATCAACGAAAGAGTCAAAGATTAAAGAAGATGAGAGAAGGTGAGCTGGAGATAGGGGAGTTGATGTAGAAGAATAATAGACTGTTCTGGCTGAACAAGTGAGCAAAGAAACAATCTTTTTTTTTTGTGCATGTGTGTCTTCCTGCATTCAGAAAAATTGAATTCTTTAATTCATTTTAAGCAGGACTCTAACCATGATTTGTAGGTCTAATAATTTCCCCACCTCAAGCAATTTTTCATTGTCTGCAATAAGCTTGAAGAGTCTTAACTCGGAACTAGCTGATCCAGTGAGATGTAAGAAATAGCATGCTTGTCTTTGCAAGTAAGTGCTAATTCTGGTGTAAAGATATTTCCCTCGATTTCTTTGTGTAAAACCTGAGCCATTTGGCTGGGTTGTTTTTTTGGTGAGGGAGAACCCTGCTATAAAGGACACTATACTGCTTGCAGTATACTCCAAACAATGGATATGACTGGAAAAGGAATGGGTGATTAGAGTACTTAGATGGCTACTGCAAGTGTCTCAGTTGTGTATTGTGATTGACAAAATGGCGAGGATCCTTAACTCTTTCCTGAATCACAGAAGGGTTTAAATTGTCCTGCAATACATCTACTGATTTTAGGAGAATAATAGGTGGCTGACATCCACTGTTTTTCTCATTTGTAGCAACAGGAACCAAGAATCTGACCTAAGTTATGCTAGTGTTATCACATGGTTCAGACTTGATTTGTTGCAGAGGGGAGAAGAATGTTGTGGGGGACATTCTTTAAATTAGTTGCTACATTTATAAATGTACTTACTTTCATCTGTGATCGTGGGTATAAAAAAATTAAATATCTCCAAAGCAGTAGAGAAAAAGCTAAAATTGATTTAATGTCTGTGGCCTTTGTGACTCCAGTCTAAATTGGATACACTCTTTTATTTTGAAATTCTTTGTTCTAATTGAAGAATGTTAAAAATATATGAAATCTGGAGGTTTAGTTGTGAAATTGCATTAGGTTTTTAAGGTTTTTTATTTTTCTTGTTAAAGCTCATTGTCAGAAACAAGACTTCCACTCCTTAGGTAAGTACTTTTGGTTAGATAAGCACAAATAGGCTATTGTTGTTAACACCACCAGCAGCAGCTCCCTCCCATAACTGGCAGATGTAACAGCATTGCACGTAGACAAGAATATTCGCTGGGGGCAACTCACTTGAGTGACAGCCCAGAGCAGTCCACCAGCCAGTAAAGATCAAACAATATGGAAGATGCTCTCCACCTCCTAAAACTTACCCACCTCACTACAAATGAGGAGCAGCATAAGTCTGCCTTTGGGAACACCTGGGAGTGAAGGACCTCCGCGGACACCTAGGACCAAGCTTGCTCAGTTGGATCCAGCACGCTTAATACCGTAACCCTCCTGACTGCTGATAACTGCTGCTCATGTCAGCAAGAAAAGGGGATATAGAGACAGTCAAACTTATACAATTTTATATTGCTTTTTGTATTAATAATAACTCACAGAAGCAATAAACATCCAAACTCCTTCACAAGGATTCATTATTGCACAGTAGTTGGTGCATGGGCTTCATTGATCCCAACTTGAACCACTACATATGGCCTCTATTCTGTCTTTTCCCTCTTCTCCTCCCTCATTCTTTCCCTTGTCCTAATATGTAATATTCATATATATAAGAAGTAATATAATATTCTCATCTCTGGCTTCCACAACTGTAGTAGGTTGTAATTATTGCAAAATGGCAGACATAGTACAGCTCTAACAACCCTTCCTCCAAGAGCTAGAAAATTACAAGGTGTTAGTGTGACTCTGCCTGGATAATTTCATTGATGTTATAACTTAATTTTCCTACTTTGAATGAGTTTGGACTTTTGAATTTTCCAAGGATGCCTAAAAGCCAGGCATCAGAGTTAAGATATTGAGATTTGCCACTGTTAATACAGCATTTAACACTGTGTATTGTAGCATTTCAAAATGGTTTTTTAAGCTTTACTTTTTTTTCCTCCAAAAGAAATAAACAGTAATGTGATAAACACAAGGTGCTTGCTGAATAAGCATTTGTTATTTCTGTACTTATTTCTCCTTCGTATAAATATAGAGATACAGACAGGAATGAGATTTAAGAATTCATGTCCGTATTCAAATACAGAATTTTCTACTGTCTGTGCAGTTTCAAGATCTGATGGTCCTGAAACAGACCTATGACAGAAATGGGTCCAATCTGAAGAGTGTCAATGTGAACAGAACTGTTGTCCAGCTCAGTGGTAGAGATTCTGGTTTGAATTCATAAGAATTCAGCTGCAGTTATGAACAGGAGTACCCAATAGGGTAAAATGGCCAAGTTTCAGACCTCAACTCTAAAATGTTATAGGAATTGTTTTAATATGGACAGAATGTTTTTTGCTTTACTTTTGATTGTTGGTTTGTCTGAAATATTAAAAAAAAATCTTTAGTACATAGTAGGCATTTGGTCCTTGTAGCTCATTGGTTTATTTTGTATTATTTTATGAACAACTAGAAAAAACTTCTTCTTATGGGAAACATTGGTCAGTCTTAACAAGCGGTGCTCTCATCCCATCTTCTGTTAGGCAGGTTTTATTATTGTTAAACACTATCCACTGCTGGACAGAGTGGAAATATTAATCTTTCCATTTCACCAAATACAGTTCCATCTCTTGTGAACTGCCAAAGCTGTGGAAGTTCCTTTTGTCCCCACTGTGATACCACCACAAATTAAGTATGTCATAATAACCTTGGCAGACTTGAGAAGCAATGCTGTCATGCCTCTGCTCTGTTATGCAAGTTTTACTGTAGGACACAGGCAGATACCATCTTACAAGAATAGAAATTGTGCCCTGAGGTAATATTTTTGGTATGTTAATTCACTTTTATTTTTTTCTAATTTACTGAGAAGTGGATGTTGCTTTACAACTGTTGAGTTGTTCTGTGTATCTCCAGAGCTGTGTTGTTTGTGCCTCAACACAGCTCTGGAGACAAACATTCTAGGTATGCCATGACACTCTTTTCATTGCATCCTCCAGTCCTTCTCTCTTCCCCATCACCTCTTTTGCAGACAGGTGGCATTATTCTCCATTACGTGGCAGAATCCTTTAAATTCCCATTATAAATGTGATAGTGCCTTGATAACAAGGATGCACATCACTAGGAACTCACCATGTCTTTCAATTTTGTTGTTAATTAGGTGAAACTTTGCAGAAGATCTTGACATGCTTCAGGCTTCTTCTAGTACTGTTTCTGGACTTTCGTCATAATGACATCTGAAGACAGATTGTTATTTTTGGTTATCAAAACATTCTGCTAACAGTTAAGCTTCTTTATTTGGTTACCTGTGGAAACCAAATCTTTGAAAATGCTGCTAACCCGAATCTCGCCATCACTCCACCCCAAAGATGTGTACTTGGCTTTGATACACCTTCTATGATCAAACCTTGTCATCTCTTAGAAGCAGTGTTGCTGTCATAATATATAAATGAATGATGTAGCTCTGAAGCAGCTCTGTTTCTCAAGAGAAAGTAAAGTTCCATCTCTTGTTAAAGATATAAAAGCTGTTTGTCCTTAATTTGATACTACAGCAAATTCATTTTGTCATAAAAAACTGTGAACTCAGGTCTGTGATCAAGAAGTCAAAACCTAGAGCACCTTATAGGTTCACCTTAGTTCATTAGGTGCTGTACAATCTTACTCTGCAAAGTGCAGAATCAGATAACTCTGGACTTGCAGAATAATTGGTAGATCTTCAGTGCTTAATCTGGCTCTAAGCTTCCATGATCCATAATTCATATTGTGTCTAGTCCATTTGTAACTTCAGTCTAGATTTTCTGGTGTCTACAGGTTGTCTACTTAGAGCAACTGCTAACAAAACCCTTTTTAAAGGAAGGGATTCTGACTATAGAGTTGAAGATACTTCTAGTCTTTGTACTAGTTGAGGCATTGGGAACTCTACTTGACTAAATCCTATGTTCTTTATTTTTTTCAGTGAAATTCTCCATTAGTTTTGAGAGCGCTTGCACGCATAAGGTATGCAAAATTTGTCCCTAAATCCCTAGAATGCTTAGGAGAACACAAACTGGCATCTTTGTCTTCCCACAGTTGTTCTTGTTGGCATGAGATCCAGAAACTGAGGTTTTTTGCTTTAGATTTATCCTCCATACCAAGAGCCAAGTAAATAGAGATGTATGAATGTTCCTGTTAATGTAGAGCTGAATTTAAAGCATATGTTCTGCTTTCTGGATTTTTTATTTTTTTCGATTCCTTTTAGGAACTAGTTCACTTCTTGGCATCACTGAGGCGTTTGAGCAAACATGGTGTGCATCTACCTTGTGAGCCTTGGAGAATAATGGCCAGATCACTTCAAATTGTAACTCAAGATCACGCTTATGTTTGTTTGAAGATTAAATTCAAAGTGATTTACAATGAGTACAAACGTCCAGTTCCTGCCAATTTTGCCTCAGTTCTCCAATCATTTTTAGCACCAGCTCCAATATGATTTAGAGTCAAAGTTATATTTGTTCTGCAATCATACTAAGATTGCAATGGGTACATAAGGCTTTTCTGAATTTGGCCAAGACCGCTAAGTGGCTGCTGGCACCAGTTTTTCAGGGATGTTTTTTTATAGTTGTTGTGAAAATTTTGAATTGCAGTTGGGAAACAAGAAGCTTTTTTAAAATTATACATATCTGAAAAAATATACATTGTGAGAACATGTTGTGTTGAATACTGAAAACTAAGTCTTATGTATTCCCTGGAAGAGAGTAAGTTCTGCAGCTGGAATTCTTTTCATTGATTTCAGACTGAAATGTGAAATTGAGTTCTGTACTGAAAGTTTTGAATGTGAAAATGAATAGTGTGATGTCATGTCCTTCTTGGTGATAAAGTTTTCCAAGGCAAATCTTCATAATGGCTTGGAGTTAGAAATAACTGTGGATTATTCTATGGAAGAAGATGTAGGAGACAGATTGTTTTGTCTGAAAGCATATTTGATTAAACATGAGATAGTTAATGGTGATGCTGAAATGAAACTGCAGAATTCATAATTCAGAGCTCAGGCTTTCTGCAAATTTGGCAAACATGACTTCAGGAGCTTTGTTGCAGTTTTAGGGTTTTATTTCTTACCAAAAAGCTACACCAGAATAATGGGTTTTTTTAATGCTACAGAATCTTGATTTTCCACAGAGATTGTGTGGCAAACTCTGCAGCTGCAGAATTTAAAAACATACAGGCTTTACTATGGTTTGTTATTCAATTCCGGTAGTTTACTAATGTTTACATCTGTACTCTTTTATAAAAAGTTTGGAATACATTCTTCAGGAAAGTATGCATATTTCTTTTAGCATGTTTTGGTAGATAAGCTGTCTTTTTTTCCCCTCTGTAGTTTTTACACAAATTGTTTCAGCTGTCCTGTCCCTACCTAACCATGGAAGTCTAGTTGCACAGGGTGAATTCTACCTCTCTTGTATCCTGCCCCTCATAACATTTGTAACTGTATTTCATTAAGTCAGATAAATGAAGGCTGCATACAACATGACAGATAATTGGGAGTCTTAAGACAATTTTAGCATAACTTTACCTGTGTCAGACTGTTCTTATGCCTTTGATTATATGACATGGCGTATGTTCAAAAACAGATGAATGCCTGTAAGCAGGGCGGAATCTTTGAAACAGGAATGTTTGTTCCGTAATTTGGCTCCAAGCACCCTGAGCAGAAAACACCATATTCTTTCAGCTAGGTCTTGAAACAAGGGCTGTGTATGTAGGTGCTGGTGAGTCAGAGTAAATAGAAACATAAATTCAGGTTTGATAATGGAACTGGCCTTGAAGACCTGTGGAGTATGCTCAGTTTTATGAGACATAGTAGGGAGTGCCAGCTTCTGCTCCCAAATATCACTGCCGGCGTGGCTGTCTTTAAAGAGATGGCTAGAATTGAATTGAAAGAATTGGGATTTTTTAAAGTTTAATATTTAACACCATTGTGAACTTCAAAGTAGAAGAATTATTGGGTGAAATTGTCCCTGAAATAGTAATAGAATCAGGCATTTTACTTCAGGTTTAGGGTACTCCATGCAACACTATTCTAACAAACAGATAATGTATTTCCTGGAAAATGTGATTTGGCCTTTATGCTAGTGTTATGCATTATTGAGATGTAGGAAGCTATGTCACTTTGGGGGGTTTAGGTGAGTAGGGAGGTTTGCATCACCGTGAGTGACTTTGATTTGTACCCATCTTGAAGTCTTACTGGTGATGCAATCAGACACGATCATCCAAGTCATCATTAGGCCCTCTCCCACTTCTCAGACGGTAACTACATGGTAGGTATCTAGCTCAGATGAGCTGGTGAAACAGTTCTCCCCGCACCACAAAACACATTCCAGCACTTCATAATAAACGGCATATGCTGCCAGATGGTAAAAATGCAAAGCTTCTTCAAATGTATAGTTTAAAATGTATGCTGTCTTCTTTCTCCCTTATTTTTCTCCTCCCTTCAGGTTCTTGCTCGCTTCTTTCCCACACCTTCCCCCATACTTTCGTGACTTCGCTCTCCAGCCCTGATTCTTCTTTTCCCACCCCTTCACCCAGCTGCTTCCATTGCTACTCCAGCTCTTTAATTCCATTCTCTGCTGCTTTTTTTTTTTTTTCCCCTCTGGCTTGTTGCCACTGTCTTAATTTTAAAGCTTTAAATTCCTTCCTACATTTTTAATCTGACATCGGAACCCCTTCTTCCAATTTATCTTTGTAAAGGTCTTCATGAATTGTCAGTTTAGAGGGAAACTAGAGGGGTGCAGTTAACACTTCCTCAGTTTCATGTGTGTCCAGTGGTACTTAAATCATAACAGAAATTCATCAGTTTTTGCTTTCTGCTTATGTGAGGTGATGTAACAATATTTTTTTTTGCTAAAATCAAAGCAGTTCTGTACCTTAATATGGATAGCAGATGTGGTTTTCAGAAAAAAGATAAAAAGATTTGAAAGGCTAAAAGACCACTCCTTTAAATGTACTTTTCCACAGATTATTTAGTCTGCCTTGGTCTATTTGTATTACTTTGCCAACTAAAAGCAGTTCTAATGGTGAGTGGTAGGGTCCCTTCCAAATTTCAAGAGATGTGAAATGCATTTGTTTTGTTTTGAATGAACTTAGGCTTTGGTTTTCCCTGATTATATTTTTGCAAAATAAAGCACCTCACTCAGATCTCCAGTTTTCTCATCTCCCACCATAAATCCTTTATTCATTTGATGCAGTCTGTGCAAACTTTTGCCTGTCTAATGTACCCATCTCAGTGTCAGACTTGCAGATCTCCGGGCATTCTGGGGAATGTGAGTTATCTTTTGAGAGAGGAGTATTTAGAAACACAGGGGGAAACCCATTAAATTCAATAGGCAACGTATCACATTCTTTTTTTTTTTTTTTTTTTTTTTAAGGTATGATTGGGGTGCAGTGAGGAATAAAATGCCTTGAAAGTAATCTCTCTCCATGTTCTAGTGTTCTGTCAATTGCATATTAATTGACATATACCCATTTGTTCAGTGATCTTTTACCAGTTTGGAGCATAACTTTCTTCTTCTGTCCCTAAACTGCCGTCTTCTCAGCCTCACAAATGAAAACTTAGGTGTAGCTCAACTGACAGAGGCTCGCTCTCACAGAGGGAAGCACATGACGAGGGGTAGGAGCAGGAATCCTTCTGTATCTTCTCATCTCAAGGTGATGGTGAATTTGAGCCTTTGCCAATACAAAGGAGTAGATACTGTAACTGAAATCAAAAGTAGCTTTAAATGCATCACTGGATAGATCTGTTTTGAGATGCATTTTTCTATAGAAATTTCTAATAATCAAACGTAAATTATGACAGGAAACATTCTTTCATTTCAGCTCCTTCAAATAGTTCAAAATTGGTGAATAATCCAGCACAGCACTTAAAAGTCTAATTTCAAGTGATTTAATTTGGCTTTGAACTTTAAGAATGAGCTAGGTAAACCCAACATGTTCTAGACTTTTTCCAAAATGCTTTTAGATTTCTACATAACAGAAATGTGAAGTGTTTTTCCTCCCATTTTAGAATGGAAAATATGTGTGAAATCTTGTCTCTTTCTTCATGAGACAGGAAAAGTCTTGATCTAGCTGTAGCAGCTACTGTGTGGTTTTCTGTTTAATCTTATTGCATGTGTCAGAGCTGGGATTTGTATGTAAACTTGGAGCTGGGGTCTTTTAGTGTAAATGAAAAGGACTAGGTATCTGATTCTTGTTTCTGTCTTCATGTCTAGTGTCCCATCTCCCTTGCCCAAACGAAAGCTATGTGAAGCCCTAATTTAAACAAGATATTGTTTTGAGCTCATTGTATGTTCTGGAATTATACACTTAGGACTACTGTATTTTTGCCTGAGGAAACATAGATATGCAGATGGATCCGTTGTAGAGTACACATGATGTAAAAACAGTTTCTTGGGTATCCACCCACTATATATACTTGGTGAATCCAGCATCTGGACTGTCCTCAGTGGCCAGAATTACCCTGGATTTGCTAGAACACTACAGACCGGGGGCCGGGACACTTCTCGAATTACTGTAGACATGCAGTTGATCTAGTCCCTTCAAATTCTCTCTACAGTCAGTGAGGATAAAAAGATACTTTGTGGGATTTTCTTTTTTTCCAGGCAAATGTAGATGTTCTCTTTAGAACAGGGAAATCGCACTCCAGGGAAGACTAGGCTAAAAAGAGAGCTCAGAAGAATTAGCTGGCAGGCAGATGTCTACATTGCCTGATGAAGTCTATTCAGAGGTAAGGAAATCCCAGATAAATGTATTTCTTCAAGGAGCCCTCATAAGACGGGGCCAAAAGCTTTGTAATCTTTTCACCCCCACTGCATTTCCGAGGCCCAGCCTAAACCCTGTTTTGTCCTGTCGCTGTAACTGAACTTGTTGGAGGCAAGAGACACTGCAGGAAGAGCCTGACATGAGGAGCCAGAGAATAACTGTTATCAGACTCAAGTGTTTTTCATATGTGAGAGATGTATTTCAAGGCTTTGAGGATCTGCAACTTCCTGAGCAAGTCTTTCACATGGAGTCTGTTTACATAAACCTTGAGTCCTTAGTTACGTGGTATCAGAAATACAGAAACCACTGGAAAACAGGCGGTGAAGAAAGCCACCTGAGCACCAGTCTAGCTGACAGCCTTGCAAAGGAGTGAAGGAAGCGCTGTCTCAGTTTTCTAGAGGCATTTTTAAAGAATTGAAGAAAGTTAAATTTTTCACAATGATAGCCCTCAAAGTGCTAATGGGCTGATAAAATAGCTCAAGGTTGATGATAGAAAGCACAGCTTTTTCTTCCAGCTGGGACAAAAGGGACAGCTGGGACAAAAGGGACAGCTGAAAATGTCCCTTTTTTTACAGACCTGTGGAATAATAATACAACTAAATCACATGATAAGTATACAGATGGAAGCACTTTAAGCTGGCATTGACTCTGGAAAGAAGTCATCACTTTTGATGAAAATCTCTTGATGAAAATCCCATTTTCCAACTGAATTGTGGCCCAGCATTTAAAGAGTAGTTTGTATCTAATAAAACGCAAATGAAATCCAGAATGGAGCTTTTTATGTCATATCAGATGATACGAACTTTTAAAAAGTGCATCGCTATTGTCAGCTGTATAGTCTTTGTTGTTATAACCTAATAAGTTCTGTGATGCCACCTTTCCTGCTTTTGAGGAATGCCACAATACCCTACTTCACAAGCTCTGTCATTTAAGGATACATGGAAATGCACAGATGGTGAAAATAATCTCTCCTGATGATTTTGAGACAGGAAACGTAAATGAGCACAACTTGTCCAAGCTTTGACAGGGCTAGGATTGGAGCATCAGTCTGCAACATAAAGAAAAGGTGTCTGTGAGGTGAGTGAAACTCAGATAAAATGTGAACCCCAATACCATGTATAAAAAAAGACTGTTTTCAGGGGAGAATTATATCTGAAAGTGCTCGAGCACTGTTTGTGCACTCCACCTCACTGCTTTCCATGCCACTGCACAGGGAAAACCACTGTGTTCTGTGCCTGTTTGTTACAACGATAACCTAAGCTGTACCATTGGTTAGATCCTGAAAAACGAAATATGAAGCAACAAACTTTAGTTTGTGCATAGTGACATTCTAAAGGCTTTAAGCCATGCTCTGTTAACTTTAAGAAATGCGATTTATGCCAGTTTCCCTTTGAAAGGAGATGGTTTTTTGTGCACCAATCAATGAATCTTTTGCAAGAGTTGATTTTTTTTTTCTGATACCACTACACGTATATGAATCATAAGAAACTGTACTCTATGCAGTTCTTAAAGAGAAACATTTATTTGAGAAGCTGTGTGTTTATTCAGATCTCATGCTTTAATTGAGGAATATTTTGCCAGAAGGGTCAGTTTAGTATTGCTACCTAAGAAGAATTTTAAAGGGTTTGAATTTTCTAGTTCTTATCTGGCCTTTCGTTACAAGGAGTTTATAGGTGGCAAAGACAATCCCTGTAGCTTGTTTCCTTCAGTCCCTGGCTGCTTGTGTAGCAATGTGTGAGATATGAAGGTTACCTGGGTTTGTATCTGGGAGATGATACAAACTCATTTACTCACTCAAACTATGTAGTAGTGGTCTACCATATCCTTATTTTTTCACAAGGAATTTTGTCAAGTGAAACTTTATTTGGATTCCTGCATTAGTTTTCCTTCTCCAGAGAAGGTACCTTAAGAAAAAAGGCAACTTTTCTATCAAAAAGGGTTATTATCAATGTATCTGTTTAAAAACCTGTATTAAATGTGTATTTTTATGCAAGTAGAAATATGGCTGGCATATTCATTATGCATTGTAGCATTAAAGCATTTTCCTAACTAAAAAGTGTCAGGGGGCAGCCTGCAGAGTCCATAGAATTGCTTGCTAACTTGTGTAAGGTGAGCTGACGCTGACCTGCACCACAAGTTTTTATTACACATCCCGTCTCCCACTGGTGTAGTGCTTAAAAAAAGTAAGTGGCACGATGTAGTTTCTGTGGGCCATGTCTCATAGAGGGAATTCAGACATGTGTAGAGGAGTGCGTTTGTCAGCAGTTCGATCCATTTTCTTATGAAATGGAAAATAAAGAAATAAATGTATGCTTGGCTACCCGGAGGATGCCAAGGGAACACTTTTACTTGTTGACTCCCTGTCAGTGACATTTAGATATTGTTAATATAAGCTGTACAGCTAAGCATTGAGCTTGTATAAAAGGTGGTGGGGCTTTTATATCTGTTTTAATATCCGTGGGGCTTTTTCCATAATATGGAATAAAGAGGAAACTAAATCTCAAATGGAATTTTTTTTATAGGTGAAACTCCTCAGGGAAGCAAAGCTGCTTCTGGGCAGTTTGTTTTGTGAGATTGTAGAGCAAGGTACGAGAACTGCTTTACGAGGGTTTTTTTAAGGGTTTCAAGGTACGAGAGTCTCTTGTTTGCTTATGGAGAAGTGAAATTTAAAATGCTACTGAGGGAGACTGGGTTATACTCTGAAAATTGCAGATAATGGGCAGCCTGCCTACTCATGCTGCACTTACTCTATTTCTAACTTGTCATTGTTGTATTGGATGACGCAGTGTCATTTCCAGAGTGGCAATGTGGGATTGGATGACGCAGTGTCATTTGCAGAGCAGCAACGTGGGCTTTGGGGAACTTCCTGGTTACTGGGTTACTGATAACATAAAATGATCTTTTTTTTTTTTTTTTTCCTTTAATTCAAAATACACTTCGTGCTATGAAAGTTCAGAAACAGAAAATATTCTTTCTGAGATTCTGAACACCTGTAGCCTATTTTTTCTCAATCATGCCACCTATGTTGTGGGAGAACTGAAGGAGGTAGAGGAGAAGAAAGAAATACATTATTAACTCACGTGCATTCTACATGACCTGACAGGGACAGCTGTCTTCAGTACTTTACACCACAATCTCACTCTTTTGGCAGGTGACAAGAGAAGTTATTTTTTAATGGCTCAATGAAGTCAAATTCTGCCTTCTGATAACTTTTTTGTAAGGAAATTTCCTGGGTCATATTTATCCTTCATTGTCCTTTGAGCTTCCCTGCACTCAAAAATTGTACCAATTTTTTTATACCTGTGTTTTATAAAACTAAATGGCAGCATTATCATGTGAGGTGAGTTGAGACATTTTTGTAAGGCAGTCTTATTTAACTAACATTTCAGATAACAATGATACCACTTTTTTATAACTAATAGGTTTAGTCTAAACACTGTTATTCTTAATATTGTAACAGTAGGAAGTCTCAAGATTCTTAAGCTGCCAGTAAAAGCTGAATGTATCTTCTGCTATTTACTTGAAACAGCTAGGCCGTATTGCAGTGCTGTCTTGATGGTCATCTATTCTCTTAACAGTATTTATTTCTTTGTAATAGCATTGATTTTCTTTCTGTGGCATTAAACATTGACTGTCAAATCACTGTTTGAGTGTGAGTAAATCCTTGCAGTTCTTTGTGCATGAATGTTGTCCCACTAGTTGCTTTTAGGTGGATTACCACATGGATACTATCTGGAGAAGAACTTGGGCTGTCTGGAAAGGTTTATTTTCTAGGGTAGGCAGTACGGGTCCCGTGGGAGCATCTCTTGGGAGATCCCAGCAGGAGTGCCTGTGGGAGTGCAGCTGAAACCTGATTCCATGAGATAAAATGCTTCTCTCAGACAGGGATGATAAAGCTTTGAGTCACACAAGATGTCCACACAGGGTAGCAGGAGTCAATGGGAGCATATCTATGAAATGAAATGGTTGGTGTGGTTCACATTTTAGGGGCATTATTTCAGCCTGCCTCTTGTCTGGTCCCATGGTGCCATTAATGGTTAGGAGCATATTTTCTGGTTTACTTTAATGTGAAAAGAATCAAGTTGATGTCCTCTGAGTCTGCCCCATAATGTGAACCAAAGCACAGTTAAGTGGAAAACTTGCCTTGGAAATGGATTTGTCATCCAAACTGACGTGCTAATATAGATGAGTTCACAGGGAACCTAACCATCCCGTTTGGAAATGCCACCAAGTAGCACTTCGCTCCGTATATCCAAGTCAGGTCTCGGGTGTGGAACATATCATGTGGAGCAGGCTCTCTACACCTATTGATGGCAGTAGGTTCTTTATTCGATGTATTTTTGTAACTTTTTGTGCTGTTACTGGACAGGAAGATTCTGTGAGCATTTGATTGTCTGTTTGTGTATTTTTGGGTATTTCCTTTTCATTACCCCACTGTAAGGTATCTTTGAATGATTGCAACTGTGAATTGTCTTGGTAAAGACAATTTTCATCCTCATATAGGAAATAATTTTTTACAGTGAGAGCAATGATTCACTGGAACAAACTCCTAAGGGACATGGTGGAGTCCCTGTCACTGGAGATTTTCAAGATGCGACAAGACAGGGTGCTAGATAATCTCATCCAGGCTCCCTTTCCCAGAAAAGGGAAAAACCCAAGTCCCTTCTAACCTGCACTGTTCTTTGATTCTATGGTTCTAAAATATACTGACAGTTTATCTTGTACTTTATTTAATGGAAGCTCTGTGCCTGAGTATGTTTTTTCTGTAATTGCTTTAGTAACAGTTTACTCAACTTTTAAATTTTCCATCAGATGGAAGTATTGATGATGCATATAGGATGTATGTAAGCTTAGACAGTTTTGTACTTACAAAACACTCTCATTGAGCAATGGGAATATTTTTCTCAGTTGTAAAGCTTTATCTTTCTCTGCTTCCACTGGGTAATAGCTGTGTCCTCCCCTTGCTCGCCCTTACAGCCTCATCGTTCAGGATGGCTCTCTGAGCTCTGTCTTTCTGCAAGGTGAAACTTTCAAAGAGCTGTTGGTGGCTATTAATGGATTTGCTGGAAAATGCTACTCTGGGAGGCCATAATCTGTCATGGTCTTTAACTGTCCTTTTTGGGGTTGTTTGTTTTCTGTAAGAGATTAATCTGTCTTTCAGATATATCATATTTGAAGAAAAGGAGAAAGGCAAAAAGCCTTCTATTGTGACAGGGTTTTAGTGGAGAACAGATGTAATTTGTCTTACCTTCTACACATTAACTTCTTCCAGGCATGAATCTATCTTCATGGGAAGTCTCTCTCAGATATCTAAAAATGCTTCTGCTACTTAGAACCGTTTGTGCTGTTTTAAGTCATGCTGTGGTAATTAGGATATAAAAAGTTGTCCCACTGTCAGCTAGACTAGGCAAGAAGAAAACGGTGTTTACTTACCATTTGTTCTGGCAGGATAATGTATTTTTCCAGAAAGAAACAAAATTTGAGAATGAGGAAGGGCTCAAACAAGACTACCAAAAGCATTTCAATTAGAGCTCTGAGTTCGCTGCAAAACCAGCATGAATTATTTTAGGAAAGTTTGGAAGCAACTTATAAATGATGTTTAAAAGGTATATTTAGGATGTGTTCTTTACTCTGACCACATGCTCATCTTAATGCACAACTGCACAATTATTTATAGCTATTATGGATATTGTGGCTGCTGTTTGGGGAAAAATGGAAAGAGGATGGCTCCTTTTGCTTTTTTCTTCTGATATGTGAATCTCATCTAGTGAAATGTTAGAAAACATAGGACAAGATCTTTTCAGAAATTAAATCTTGCAAGTATAAGTTAAGCCTGATTGGGTTTCTGAGTTTCTGCCTTGAAATGAAATAAAGAGAGGCTGATAGAAAGGACAGTCAAACCAACAGTAAATGAATGGAGCAGACATCTAAAAGGATGTCAGAAATGTTTGAAATCTGTCTTTAAAACACAAAGCCTAGTAGGTTTTTCTAAAACTTAGAGTTGGAAGGGACCTTAAAGATCATCTAGTTCCAGCCTCTCTGCCATGAACAGGGACACCTCCCACTAGACCAGGTTGTTCAAAACCCCATGCAACCTGGCCTCGAACGCCTCCAGGGATGAAACATCCACAGCTTCTCTGGGCAACCTGTTCTGGCATCTCACCACCCTGACACTAAAGAATTTCTTCCTAATCTCTAAACCAAATCTACCCTCTCTCAGCTTGAAGCCATTACCCCTCGTCCTATCGCTACGCCCCCTGATAAAGAGCCCCTCTCCATCTTTCCTGTAGGCCCACTTTAAGTACTGGAAGGCTGCTATAATGCCTCCGTGGAGCTCTTCCCTTCTCCAGGCTGAACAACCCCAGCTCTCCCAGCCTGTCTTCATAGGAGAGGTGCTCCCCACCATCTTTGTGGCCCTCCTCTGGACTCGCTCCAACAGGTCCATGTCCTTCTTATGTTGGGGGCCCCAGAGCTGGATGCAGTACTCCAGGTGGGGTCTCACAAGAGTGGAGTAGAGGGGCAGAAACACCTCCTTTGACCTGCTGGCCACGCTTCTTTTAATGAGCCCAGGATGCGGTGGCCTTCTGGGCTGTGAGTGCACATTGCCGGCTTATGCTGAGCTTTGTTTTGTAAGTGTCGTTACTGACTTCTTTGTTACTGCTCTATCCTTCCACCATTAATAGTCCAAATTGCTTAGAATGGTACCTAAAATCTAGACTTGAGCTGTATTGTTTGCAGCGTGGTTTCTGCTACTCAGCAAGATCAGTTGAAAGACTTTAGGTTACAGACCTTCTGGGCCTAATCTGCATCTAACCAAGTCATCGGCTTCTGAAAGTGGAATGATTTATTTTGATGCCTGTGTGAAAATGGAGGTCTCTTATTCCTGAACATAAGTTGTAAGTACAGATGTCAAAATTGTAGGGTTTTTCATGTGTAAGAAATCCTGTATTTTTCATTATTTCTGGTGGGCTTTGGTCTTAAATAGCTAATACTATTTTTAATTACTTTCTAGCCAGAGATTCTTCTTTTCTCTTTCCTAGAAACATTGAAATGTAATGTTTCTAAATTTTAGCATTCTCCCTATGTGCTACAGTTGCTCAGTGACATATCAAGACAGCAGCCAAGGGTTCCTGAGGTTTGAGTCATAGCTCTGAAACAGGGTGCCAAAATCCTTACGAGACTTCCCTAGCATGCCTAATTGCAAGCTGAGGCTCCTAGGACTTCTAGACTGTCAGCTCCGTGACAGAAATTCTGGCATAACTTTCTTTCCAGTATCTGTCAAACCTAGGGTGCTAGTGTCCTCCGTTAGACACACCTGGCACATTTTTCCACAACCCACAAATTTCAGTTTTGAATATCCGATGGTATGAATAGTCTGCTTGGCATATATGCCCTACATCTGCAGATTTCTTTACCTATGACCTTTTGTGTCTGATGAGAATTTTTCAGAGCCCAGAACATGCTGAAGGAAGTCTTCTGGCAGGAGACTCAATTCTATGTGCTCATTCTTCTGCAGGGAACAATAGGTTTTAGAAAGTACCCTTTTAAATTAATGTGTTTTTCAGGATGCCAGATACCTTTTGAATTTCATAGTTAAAGCATAAAACACTATTCATGGAATTGTACAAGAACTTTTTCACAAAACTATCCTACAAAAATTGGAACTGAGATGTGGATTTTCAGAAACAAAACGAGAATAAAGTACTCGCGGATATCAATTTCATGCCTGACTACCTTTTGTCCTTTGAAAAACTCCCCCTAATAAGACAATAATATCTGATTAATATATGCGTTATTAAAATTTCAAATGCTATGAAGCCAATTCATATACCTGAAGAAACTCAGAAATCTGAATAATAAGGCTTTAGCAGAAATAAATGGGCAATTCTAGGAAAAAATGTTAAGAGTTTCTATTTTTGATTCACTTATATCACTCTGACAGTACTTGTTATTATGTATGTAATATGATTATTATGTCTTACAAAGCAGGTACAGTTTGCATGATGTGCCAGCAAGTTTTCCGAAAGCACTCAGCATCACCTTAAGAGATAATAAATGTTTTAGCGTAATGAACATGGACCTTGAAGCAACAGCATGGTGTATTATGGCTGTTTCACTAGTGTAAAAGTAAAGAACTGGCTTTCATAATGATGAATCAATGAAACGTGGTAGTTCAGGTAATGGAGACATTTGAATTTAATTTTTTCAGTCAAGCTTGTATCTTTATGGAGAAGAGTGGCTTGGATCTAGCATCTGTCCTAGAAATTTTTCTACCCGTGCACACTAGCATTTAAAATGTGTATGCTTGTTTTGGGTGTATTTGTAGGAGAAGATAAGCTAGCAAAGTCTTCAAAGCAATGCCTGCATTTTCTTTTCTGTTGCTGTTATATAAAAGGCCAAAATAATATTACGAGATCATCTGAGAATCTTAAATATTCAAATATGGGTTATTAGCTAACGGTTGTTGTTTCTTTTCCTCTGCTCACTTGTCAGGCTCAGGAGGGTTTTGTTTCGTAGAAGAAAATCTAAGAACCCCTATTTCTAGGTGTTTGCTATAAGCAATGTATTTTAGATTCTGTGTATTTCTAATGAAATAACGCAAGTGTGAGTTTGTCCATTTCTGTAGCTCAGTGGACCTCATTACTGTTATTTTTACTTGATTAAATAAAACGTTGAGTTCTCCATAAATTCTGCTTTTACCCAGTGTTTCGGTGGGGTTCCTGGCATCACAAGGCAGTCAGGTAATTTATGCTGGTGATGTCAAAGCCAGACAATAACAATAACATACAGAAAGTGAATTTGATTCATGCAGTTTATGGAATTGCTAATTTGAAATGTTTAATTGTAT
This sequence comes from Chionis minor, assembly GCA_013398295.1. Classification (NCBI taxonomy): domain Eukaryota; kingdom Metazoa; phylum Chordata; class Aves; order Charadriiformes; family Chionidae; genus Chionis; species Chionis minor. The sequence continues at coordinate 1,083,953 of VZSF01008262.1, forward strand.
CTGACTGCCATACTGCATCGAAATATAGAACAGGAGGAGTCTACCAGTATGTCTGGAGAGCACCTTCTGCCTTGATAACAAAATACTTCGACCAGATGGTGCTCACCCAGGAGTGCTACAGGAGCTCAAAGGGGAAATAGCTGTATTACTATTAGTGATGTGTAACTTTTCATTTCAAATTGTCTTGGTGCCTAGGATTCAGGGATAGCAAATATGAAGCCAGTTTTTAGACAGGACTTGATGTGAAGTCTGAAGAACTACATGCCTCTAAGTCTCTGTGCTGTGTAAAGTAGTAGAAATTACTTTAGACTATAGGCTGTGAATGAGTGGATAAATATGATATATATGGTAGATACACTTGGCAATAGTCAGCATTGCTTTTGTGAAAGGAAGTCTTGCATAGCAGTCCTTTTGGAGTTCTCTGAAGGATTTGGCACATCTTGTTGATGAGGGTGACCTGAATGATGTGCTGTCCTTGGACGTCCCAAGGTCTCACCAGAGGCTTTTATGAAAACAAGGCAGCCAAGACCTAAGAGCAAACATCTTTACTTTGATAAATAATTACTGGAAAGACAAGAACTGAGGATATTTATTTGGTTTTGTGAGGGAGGGAGGGAGGGAAGGAAGCCTTACAGGGGTTTGGTCTGGGTTCGGAACTATTCAGTATATTTTCAAGTGACCTGGAAAAGAGGATAGTGTAGTGACGCAGAAGGTTTACTGATAACTGCAAGTTATTACAGGGAAACGTGGCTATGGCTGACTGTGGAGAATGGCAGAGGTACCTTAAGACACTGAATGGGCAACAAAATGGCAGGTGAAATTCTGGTAGATAAATAATTAGGATTTTTTTCTTCCTTTATGTTGTATATTAAATGATGGCTTCTGAGTTGGTCCTTGCCACACAATAATGTTACACGCTAATAATGTTAGTGTGTAACAAGGACAAATATCAGTCTGTTGTTACAGATGTAATGATGAAAACGTCAACTTAATGTTAAATAGCAGTCAAAAAAGGAAATAAAATGCTAAGAGTCATTAGGAAGTGAATGGAGAGCAAAGCAGAACATCAGTGCAGCATTGCAGAAATTCATGGTTTGTCAGCAGTCTGAATACTGTGCATGATTCTGCCTTTCTCTTCTCAAAAACACTGAGGAAGAAGTGGAAAAGATTCAAAAAGAGTAATGATAGCAACAGAACAACTTTCATATCAGGAACATGTTGTTTATGTGTTCTGTAAGATGAAACCACAATGTTTCACCCAGTGTTTACTCTCTTACAGATAGGAATTTAAACTACTACTTCCAAAGTGTGCCTAATTTCATAGAAATTCCAATATGAATCGATTTAATGTTAAAATATTTTCCAAACAGTTTTTCAAGATGCAGCTGAATGGGAGCTTAATGACATCAGTTGGACAGGTTCCCATGAACTGCAGTGGACCTGGAATCAGGCATCCCAGAGCAAATGAAGAGCCTGCTCTTAGAATTTGGTGGACACAATTGCATTGGAACAGGACTGGAACTGTATTTTATCTGCCTTTTTTCATATACATTCCACATACAGTTTGCAAAACGTGACATTCAGTGATGGAATATGTCATTTTGGCTGGGCTAGGGTTTAGGTTCTTACATAACAAAGCAGCAATAAATAAGCAGTGAGCAGTTTTGCTAAATGTCCATTGAACGCTCTCTCCCCTAAAAATAACCCTTTATGCCTGCATCATATTTCATAAGGGGAAAAAAGGAAAAACCGTTTCTAAAATCTCTCATCACTCTTTAGGTTGCTCTTCTTATTGCCAATGTCTGGATGAGATATTGTGCATAAGAGAATGCAATGGTGAAATATGTAATACAGAATAAGACTGAGAAGTTTTTTTGCTAGTTCTTTATGTCAGAAAACATTCAGCATTTTGAAATGCAGAAAAGAGATATATTAAACAGCGTTATATTGCATTAAACCAGTGTTAGTGGCAATAAATGCTTTTACAAATCTCACCTACTCTGCAGGTTGTCATTTGCAAATAGGATAGTTTCTCCATTTTTCTATTATTTGCAATTTGAACTTGTATTTCAATCACTGGCAAGAGAGGTTATTTTTAATAAGTATTAGCAGATGCCTTCTCTTGCTTTTGGCAACTTTAATGTGAGGGGGAAAAAAAAAAAAAGAGGATTTACTAATTAATGTTTTTGCCTGCTGAGGCTCCTTACCTTAAATAAGCCCTGTTTGTCACAGTTGTGTAGCAAGCTTTTTGTCCTAAGGACTAATTGGCAGGCTAGATGGACTGTGACATTCCAAAAATATGGAATAGAATTCAAGCAAGTAGAATGCAGCCAGAATTTTTGACACTTCTGTGCATTTAACGTGAGGTACTCTCAATGGTTTTTCCTACTGTTTACAGCTTCTTCTGGATATTTTATATTACAATGAATTCTGCAGCGTTTTTTTTTTTCTTTCTTTCCTGTCCTTTCCTTTCTTTTTTCTTTCTTTTTTCATTTTTTTTCCTTGAGAGTAAGCATCTAATTTAAAACCAAAACATTTCTTTTGGAAATTGCTCCATATTTTTTTGAGATGCTGGTGTAATGATGGAAAATCAGTTGTGGCTTCAATATATTCATCCTTGAAGACTGTAGTCCATTTTGGGTATTATTATCCTTTTTTTTTTTTTTTTCATCTTTCTGTAGTTTACTAAGATGTTTTAGCATTAGTTGATATAGGACTATATCAGTTTGAGAAGTGCCCGTTGTTTTACATGGTTTTCAGAGGAAGTTCTTGAAGAAACTTTACTGAGATAGTTGAATTCCACAGATCATCACGTGTTTCCATCTAGTTTTGAGGCTGTGGTTTGAAAAGCTGACTTCATTCTTAGACCGTGTAACTGAAGGTCAAAGGTACTGGTATCAGAGATAGTCTGATCCCACTGAATCCACTGTGACTACAGATGCCGTTCAAAAGAATTGAACCTGATTTAGTATTTACTTAAAATTGTGCATTCCTTTTCCTTTATGCAGACTTATTCTGGTGCTCTCTCCTCCTTCCTCCTTCATAGGTTTTACATCTTTACATGTCCCATATGTATGCTGCTTAGAATTAAAACTCATGGTTGCTTGAATTGCGACAGTGCCTGCAAATCTCAGTCAGGATCTGCACCGTTCTACTGTGCATGACAGAAAAACATGCTGTTTTTTCCCTTTGGGAATCCTCTGCAGGTCGCATCGTGGAGGCTGCTTACAACAGCAACTGTAGGTTGGACAAACATTTGACAGTTTTCCTGGATACTGTAACCCTGTTATGTTTTCTGGTAGCACATTAGTGACCAAGGAGAGATGAGCCCAGAATACTTTGGTTTGGTTGTAGTGGCGATATTGAGATCAAGTTTAACTCTTGGTACAATAAATTTGAGTTTGGAAAAGAAGGAAATTTGGTATTCTTTGTTCTTTAAAAACCAACAAACCCGTTGTGCTAAGCATTGGCAAGCCATGAATGGAGAAATGATAGGTTGCTTTACTGGGGCATGGACATTAGATCACTTATGCTGTCTCTGAATTTGGACCCGCTCTTTTCAGAATACTAGAACACTACAAATCTTCATTTACAGTATGATTGCAAGTTAATGCAGTAATTAGCTTAAAACTTGCTAGTCAAAGTATAGCCATGTTTTCTGTTTGCATTTTCCTAGTCTGTCGGCATGTTTTGTTAAAGTATAATCAATCCTTTTTATACGCAGATGCTAGTGAAGTTGGTATTTATAGTAATTAGAGAGCAGGTCTTTAAATTCACCTCACCGGAGTCAAATGAAATTGAGTACCTATTGAGCTTTTAACAGTGTGTCTGTAAAGCCTGCAACTGATGTTTTTTAGCAAATATATGGGTTTTACTGTGTTTCTAGAAATTCGGTAATTTGATCCTTGTTTAGAGACAGTTATGAATAGTTATCCTGAATTATAAATTAAAATCGTATAAGTAATGAATAGACCTGCCTCAGTTCAAACTGTTAATTTGGGGTTTTTTTAATAAAATATTTACATAACATTTAAAGCACAGGTGAGATGTTGACAAGGCGGGCAAAATTTGGTGCTTAGGAAAGTGATGGGGTTTTGGTTATTAATAAATGAAATGCTGGTGTAGTTAATGTGTGCAAAATTTTAGTTGTGGAACTATTATTTAACTGGCTATTTATTATGCCTTGCTGCTTTGAAAACTAGCATCATTAACACAAATCATACCAGCATACTTACTAAGACTGCCATATTTAGCAGAGATAACTCATACCTTAGTATCTATGATTTCTTGAATGAACAGATGCACGACAGGAACTAGCTCACATTGCACAGAAGTAAATTAGAAGTGGACTGAATTTGAGAAGCTTCCTTAAATCTGTATGTTCTCAAAATAGTATTTTAAAACATTATATATGATCCTGGCCTACCTCAAATGCCTGTGTGTTTCAGCATCTGAAATACTAATCATTCAACAAAGCTTTTGATCACCAGCTTTCTCTTTATGCCCTATGCTATGTGTACATGTCTACAAGTTGTACGTGTAGCTTTGTTTCTTAGCTTCTTGTGGGCTTTACACTACAGCATTGTCTGTAACATAGGGTGCAACTGAGACTGCTACAGATTTGTGGACGTAGTTTTTAAAATTTTCCTAGCTGTTTAATGTGGGCTGTTTTCCAGGATTTGCCGTCCTCTCTCATATTTTAATTTTCCTGTTCTTTGTTCAACCAATTTTCAGTCTGTTCTTGCAGCACTGCAATGAAAAGATTTTGAGATTATTTTGTGAAATAATGTCACTGACTTTCAGGTTGACCTGGATGACAGATTCGTGTGCATTAACACTAAATGAATATACAGATTGCATATGTAATGTTTGAATTCTCCACATATCGATGGAGTTTTTTATGGCATTCCTACTTAGATTAATTGGAAAATATGAAGTTGTATTTATCCAAGGTCCTAAGTTCTTCTAAAACAATATTAAATTCAAAGTGTGTACATTAAAACAAAATCAACTTCTTTTTTTTTTCTCATCTGTGGACTTTGAATTGTACACATTTTAAAATGTAATGGAACTTAGCAAAATCCATCATGGTCCATGGAAACACCTGTTGGTGTTTCCTTTTTGATCAAAAACACCTTTTTGATCATCAGGCCTCTTGAATACTGTTTATGAGGTATGTGAATCTGAATATGACTGTGATGCGTTTTTCTTTATTATCTTGAATGTCCATAGAAAGCATGGAGTCCAAAGAACTGAATAGATGTGATCTTTGAGGCTTGATGTAAGCGTGTATTTAAACAGGAGTTTAACCTAGTTGAAGACAAGGGGACTACTGGTAGGATTAAGAATGATGATGTACATGTTAAAATTAATTTAAAAACCATCTAGGAATACGTTTATAAACTTTACTGTATTAATGCTAAAAAGCTTTGGTTTAGCAAAAAAAAAAAAAATCTCTGTTTTATAAGTTCTTTACTAAATACTAATATTAGGCTTGGATTATGGAACATATTTTATCCATATATTTAATTAAAAATTTTAATTTACTGAAGGAAAGGGTAGTGTATTTGTTTATCCGTATTCATGTTCTTGGTAGGAAATGTTTGAAAGTAATCCCTTCATTCTGTTTTATTCCCCTCCCTTTTAAGCCACAGTGTGTTCCCTTATCATATGGAAGAAATGTCTTTTATTAAGTTTTTTGTTAATGGACGAAGTTTAACAGGGCTGTCTTGGGTGAACAGAAGTTCATTTCCCTCAGACACCTCCATTTTTGGGGTGAAGTTACGAAGATTTAAAAGGCTTGTACTGGTGCAGAACAGGGTACGAATGAAGAAAATCTTCTGCACGGTTTTATGGGAAGACTTTTTATAGAAGAATGAGAAGATTATAAGTCTTAAAAAATTATTCAAAAGCACACTCTTATACGTTTTCAGAGATTACCTTGAATGCTTCTGTATGGTTTCAGTATGTTCAAACTGGAAGTTATATTTAGTACTTTAGCATTTTCAGTGTCATTTAGAACATTAATAAATTTGGAAACTGTACCAATTGCTTCCTAGAAATTGTAAAATTACTCTTTCAGTTGAGGATTCCAAGTATATAATGTTCTGAGACTAAATATCAGTATTTACTGATAATAAACCTGGTAAGAGGCAACTTGAGTGGGCAAATGAGAGAAATAATGACATGATGGTGCTAGAGCTAAATGACTTCATGAAAATAGTTTTTGAAGAACACCTTGGTGCGGTTTGAATATTTGGATTCATTCAAATAATAAAACAGTTAAGTTACTGACCAAAGATGGTGTCAGACTTCTTTTTCTTCTAGATTTTTTTGCCACGGGCAGATGGCATCTGATGACTACAGCGGCAAGACTGACTGCTTTTTTGTTAAAGACAGTTCCTTCAGAAATTATGTAGAATTTTGTTTAGATTGTTTGTTTCATCTTGTTGCCAGGAAACCTGAAATGACATGAATGGTTGATTGGAATGACTTGTTTTTAAACCTTTCTCTTCTGCATTCTGTGTTTATATGTTTTGAGGGTGTTTTTCCCTTTGAAAAGTGTAGCACTTCGCTTTTGTCATCATTGGATTGATTTTAGATTTATTTTATTTTTTGTATATTGGAGTTTTTATCTGCAAATGCTATGTGTCTGCATTTTCTCCATCGTCCTTTGGATACTGAAAATAACATTAGCTATTATAGTAGAGTCCACTGCAGGAAGATCCCAGCCAGACTGCCAGCTTGGCAAGGAATAACTAACTCTTCTTTGAATGTTTAGCATAGTTACATATCTTTCCTTCAGTAATTTTATCTTTATTTCCCTACTCATGAGATACTGTGGTGTCATTGAAATGGAAACCAAAAGGGAGTTCAGGAGATCTAGTCTCTCCCAAAAGAGTGGAAACAAGATCAAATGTAATCCTAGGGCCAACCCTCATAGATTTGGTTGTTGAAACCTTCCTCAGGGAGGCTTTGCACGCTTAACTCTTCTTTCCTAACCCTTCTTATTTTTATACCTAGTTCATTCCTAAATCGTTACTCTTTGAAAATCAAAGCACAGTTGCATCAGCAGCATCAAAAACTTAATCTTAAGACTGGTATCTGTTACTTCCTCCTTCTTTGTTAAGAGTTATCTCATATAAAAGGAAATGAGGAAAAGTGCATTAATTTAATTACTGGGGATGAGGGGCGCGGTGGTTCTCACAAACCCCAGACTGAACGTCAGGTTAATCTTGTATGTACCTCTAAAGTTGTTTAACATCGCTCAGTATTTTCCTGAGTGCCAAAATCTGACTGTCCAGCCTGTCAGTCTGTCTATACGTTGCTCTCTCTAACTTTAAAGGAAAGCGCTATGTTCGCATTTCACAAATCCTTTGGGATTTCATCAGTCTTCCTTGAAGTATCAAAGACATTGCTTTAGCTGACTCTTAAAATACTCCCGATGAATTAATCATTTCTGCTGACTGAAATATATTTAACGTCTCTAAATATATTTGGCTTCCTCGTTCTGATCTGTGTTTCTGCAGACAACAGTTCTTATGTTCTTCATCACATGGAAGTGAGTACATGGAGTTCAACAAAGGTCAGGTGCAGACTCAGAGGGGTGAAGTGCTCAACTAATGTTCTTCACCCAAACTGTAGATTTGTGAGATGTAGCAGAATGCTCAAGAACTTGTACTTATACATTATGGATTCAGATTCAGTAATTTGTTTTGACTGTCTCTGGAATTGTTTAGCTCCGCGTGCTATACAGCAGTGAGGTTTCACTGAAGTCATAAGAAATATCTTGGGCAATTTTTAATCCCAATTGATTGTGATGATATTTCTGTCTTCTAAGTAGCACTATACAATTATGAGGCCATAGTACTGATACTCTAAAGCTCAAAATAAATCAGTATTTATAAGCCTGCCTGCTCAATTTTTGTCCTGAACACTGCTGTTGCTTCAGTCCCAGAATCAGATGTTTTTTCTGAAGCAATCAGCAGAGAAATAGTTAATTGCTATTTGTTTATCCAAGTACATTGTGACACCCAGAAGCTGGGGGGGGAAAGCATTTCACACTCTTCAGAATGTGGTGCTGTATCTGGAGACAAAGCATAAACCAATTTAGAGTCACTCCTCTATGCGTAATTCTTGAGTTTAGGGTTACTCTTTCTGGATGTTCATTTTGTGACTATATGGGTAGCAACTTCTGTTCATGTTTTTGATAACATAGATTCAGAGGTCATTAAGACATCTAACCTCAAAACACGTCCTAAAATTGAGACTAGCAGGTGATGCAGACTCTGACATTCTGCCTATTCAAATGTTATCTATTTTATGGTCTAAATCGTTATACTTGAAAATAAATCCATGGTTAATCTGGAACATGAATATCCTCTGCAGTTTTGTTCCCTTATCTCAGAAAGGTTATATTTAGAGCTAAAAAAGGTTCAAAGATAGATGGCAAGTATGCTTAAAGGTATGAAATGAATTACTTGCTATCAGCCCATTGTTAAATTCTGCCAAAGCTGTTTTCCGCTTCTTCTTTGTCATGATGAGAATTTGTGCTCATGAATTACAAAATAGCAGCGCTTATTGGTTATAGCAGGTACAGATCAAAAGCCAGCATTTTGTTTCCATTGTTCAGACTGTGCTGTCAAAGTGTATGATATTAAAAGCAGTAATCTTTCCCCTGGGATAAGTCTTGACTTTCTCTTGGCCCCAGATAAGAAATAGTAGCTTTTTCGTTTCCTTGGGCTGTTTAGTGTAGAAACAAACGTAACTGTAGAGTTGAAAATCTAATTTCTAGAATGCAGGTGTTAAAATACAAATCCACTGTACCCATCTGCCTAGAATGCACCTCTTGCTTACTTTAGAATGAGAAATAAATTCAGAATAAGCTCTCACCTACTCCAGTACCCTCTGTTGGAAACTCACTTTACTTTCATTGACTGATTGGAATAATATGACCTGAAGGTATTAGGACTTCTTTCTCTAAAAAAACCAACAAAACAAGACCAGCAATTCTTACAGATTAGTTTCAGGAAATTTTTATTCATTGCTTTGATCGAAGAACTTAACAAGTCAACAGAGATTAAGAGTAGAGAAGTACTTGTACATTTCCTTTAGTAATGTAAAACTGCAGTATATCATAGGTGTGTATTTTTTTTTTTTAAATTCCTTAAGTGGCAGCAGAATGAAAATACAGTTTTTATGGGAAAGAAATAGCAGTGGAAATAATGATTTTATAGACAGAATTTAAAGTAATGTGTATTTTCATGCAGGAAATAAAAAGATTCAGTGGCAGTAACATAGTTCATGAGGCATTATGTAGGAGGAAAATCATGTTCTTAGAACTAAGAAAAGTGTAAAAATGCCTTGGGCTATATTTATACTGGGGAAAATGCCACATGTAAAAATCACTGTAGTAAGCATGCTTGATCATGTGTTAAAATTGTTCTCTACTTCACGCATTACTTCAAAAAGACAGTTGATTCATCTAGGCTGCAGCCATACTAAGCTAATATTTGAATGCCAACCCGTACTCGGGCTTGGAGAGCTTTGGGGGTTGTGAAGCAAGTCCTTAACATAAGCCGAAGAACATGCCTGTGAGAACACGGGCAGGGTGAACATATCAAGTGTGGCCTTGTCCCTGCCACTTGTGCTTTCTGGCCCAGTGCTGTCTATAGCCAACCCCCCGACTTGTCGTCTCAAGGTGTAGCATCCTAGTTTAGTATGTCTGTGTCTGCCTAGGTGGTTTGGTCTGCTGTATTACTCCAAGGAGCCCTTCAATGTGCTTTGAGTTCATAGGCAGGTGTTTTCAGCTTGAATAAAACTTGTATTCCAGACTCGCGCTTGTCACTGGTACAGTGACCCAATCCTCACGATCGGAGTCTCAACAGTCCTCATCCTACTGCACAGATATAACAAATAATTAATATTTGGTCCTTAACAAGAATGTCACCTAAACACATGCTTGCAGAATAGCCTACAAGCCTAAGTGGTGTAAACAAGCACTTTGGTCCTTCAAGCTAAGTTTAAATTATCGAGCCTTCTAACTTTGTTTTGGTAGGTCTTTCCAATCTTTCCATTTCTAGCTTTCCATTTATTGATGACTCATTCTTCTAAATAGCAGACTCTACAAACGGAAAAGTCATTGACTTTCCCAACTTGATTTCCACTGTTAGGTTTGCAAAGCCACAAACAAGCAGGAGGTTGCTGTTCATTCTCATTGCAATTAAATGTGAATGTGCATAGAGTGACCAGGAAAACCAAGAATTTTGTGTCCTCCTGAACTGCCTACTACTCATCTGTCTTTATGTTACCAGTGGTCTCTAAGGTGTAAATCATGTAACAGGAAATATAAAGTAAAATGTATTTTAAGTGATTTGGTAAAAAAGTTCTAAACCAGTTGTTTGATGTGACTGCAGATGTTGGAATATGATAGCTGTGGAAACATCTTCCCCTCTTCTTAGTGGAAGCAGTGTTGTTTTGCTGGACTTAGTATGACTGCCTGTATTAATTGTTAAAATTTCGTCGATAATGAAGAAATGCTTGCTGTGTAGGTGTGTCTAATGTGCTGGAGGCTGTGTGCTGTGACTGTAAGTTCAGAATACTTGAAAATGGAAGCCAGGTGGTGAGAACTGCATGTCAGGTCCCTGAGGATGTAGCTTGCAAATCTTAACATCCCTCCCTAAGATGTATTAAGCATTAACTAAAACCTGGAAATAAAGCTGTGTTGGGTCACAAGTCATGTGGCAGGAAGATGAATGCTCAAAATATTTAGCAAATTCCAGGCTGGCATTAATTTTCAAACTGGTGTTTGTACAATGAGCAAGTAAATACTTTATGGCAATTCATCAATAGAAAAGAGAATTAAATTAGATAATGCAGTGAACTTTAAGAATTACCTCCATCTTCCTGATTGTAATGAGGAAAACAAAAATAAACTGTTCGGGATAGATTTAGAAAGTATGTGAACTACTTCTGTAGAGTTTGTATTAACAGAGCCACATACATTGTCCGGTATGTCAAACTGCTTTTGAAGTGCTGTAGAAGAGTTGGCCATTGATAAATTGAACTCGTTCTTTAGGCAATTTAATACCTCCCACGTTGAATATAAGGAATTTATCTAATAACATAATCTTAAAAGAAAGTTTTGAAAGGAAGTAAAATTTGCACACAAATAGTCAACTTTCCTAACAGATGTTTAGTGGAGGAAAAAGATGCTAGCTATGTGACAGAATAATTTGTACAATACTAATCGGAGGCTTGATTTTGCCAAACAAACAAAAGGATGATCAGCAAATGTGAAGAAAGTTGGATCTGAGGAACAGCTGTGCTCACATGTTGGAAGAATCTTCACAGATGTGGATTTATGAAACCCAGTTTTATGGCAGCAAACCAAAGATGCTATGACTCATACAAATTGAAATCTACTTTACTTATTCATCACTTAAGAAGTTTTTTTTTTGACATGTGCGTTAGTTAACAAAGACATGGACTATATCTGCTTCCAGTGACTTACTGCAGCTTTTCCTGAAAACATACTGCCTGTTTTGCCATAGAAATGCAATACTAGCTAAATAGATTTTAAAAACATATAGAATAAAAGAAAGTTCTTTATGTGTAGTTACTTTTCATAATGTTACAAATATTTTTTCAATATCAAGCACCAGTATGGAAAATACAATATTAGTATAAACTCATACTTTCCATCTGAAGATTCAGATGATCCATGATTATATAACTGGTGTGTGCTACAGTCAGCTTGTTCAGAAAATTCTTATAAATTTCATTATGGTTTATGTATATGCTTATTCATGCTTGCAGTTACATTGAAAAGTACTTGAAAATCTTGAACAAACAGAATCATAGAATGTTGGAAAAGACCCTTAAGATCATCAGGTCCAACCATTAATGTAACCCAGTCCACCACTAACCCATGTCCCCAGCGCCACGTCTACACGTCTTTTAACTGCCTCCAGGGATGGTGACTCACAGCTTCCCTGGCTGGCCTGTTTTTTTATATATATATGTGTATATTTTTATATATGACATGCTATATGAAAGTAAGATTTCCATTTACTTGAGGTGTTTTAGACTCTCTAAGCTTCCACTTAAATTTGAAGGTGTTTTAGTCTTAGCTGCTTCTTTCTGTTCACTTGGGTAGTCAGTTCTGTAGGAAAGCTCAACCTACTATTCCCATGAGGAGTCAACAATAATACTTAAAATTTTGGTAAGAAAACAATTGAGTGCAGAAAAGAGCACATGTCCCAACATTCAAATGGCATGCATTATCAAATCAACTATTGGTATCCACCGAGACTTTGTGATATTAAATGAGTCTTTTTTACTAATCTTATAAACAGTATTGCCTCAATAAAACTAAACTGTTTTTATTGGGCACTGGTTGAGTTCCGGTAAGCATTTTGGTTGCTTTTCTAGTTCTTGACTTTTCAAATAGTAACTTTTTATGCTTTGAATATATTATTGTGTTTGGAATTACTTGTGTATAATGTGTGTAGGTATGTATATAATGTACTGCCACATCTCAATCCTGCTTTATGCAGGACTCTTGTAAGGATTACATTAAGGTTTAATCTTAGAGTAAGAGCAATAATTCACATGTATATTCTCCATGATGTCAGTGGTTAAGATAATCAGAAAGACAAGTAAGCCAAGAATGTAAATCTGTCTTTTATAGTAATACATTTTTTAATGTCCTCAAATAATTCTTTAGTAGACCCTAAAAATATGTAGTCTGTATTTTAATGATGACCAAGAAGTAAGGTGGAGTCTTGTTATTGTGACAGATTAAGGTTAGGATGAGTTCTTACGAAATGCTTTTTCATCAAATGTATGTTTAATTGAGCTCATGTTCTCAGGACAGAAGTGTGCATATAAAATACGAGATGATAACACCATCAGAGCCATTCTGAAACAATACATGGTTTCCAAGCAGTTTGGAATAGATTGATTTCCCATCACCACCCCCAGCTTTGAAGTCCCTTTCACTTGCTTCCTTTAAAAACAATTTGGAAAGTCTGAGTCATAGTCTAAACAAATGGTGGAATACTTTGAAAAATGGAATTTGAGTTTCTTTCTCTCTCTACACAAGATTCCTTCTATTTCAGTTTGTGGCAGGTTCACAGAGGCACAGACATATTCTGAATGTGCAAGAGAATTTCCTCACTAGTACTCGTAAAAATGAATGGCATTTCAGCCATTGCTTCTGAACTTGAACATTTAGAGATATAAATGGAACGGGTACCATTTCAGTTCCCAACAGCAATTTAAAAGAACAGAACAGATTCATTCACTTTAATGCCAGGAATACTCTCAGGTTATAACCTCTTCTGGAGCTGGCCACATGCAGCCAGCAGTTGTCCCAGTGAGAGTTCACCTTTTTGTACCCATTCATATGGCTTCCACATAGCCATGCACAGCCGTCTGCCAGATTTTTTATGTTCCTCTTGTCAGCAGCAAGCTGCTTGCCAGCCTTCCTTCTCCAGCCCTCTCTCATTCTGCTGCCTTTACTGCCTGCTCTCTCCTTAATACAGCTTCCAACTTCACGCTAATCAGTTTCTTTTAATGGGCCGTGGTGGACCTCAGCTGTCTTGTGGCAGATGATTGATGCAGCACTTCCTAATAAGTTTCATTAAAAAAAAAAAAAGTTGTATCAGTATATTGCTGCATACATGCATTTATTAGAGGCCTGCAGCAGGCATTTTAAATATAGCTGAGCTTCACGATTTGATTGTGCATCTAGTTAGTTAGTCTTGGAATGTATCCCATTAAAGTCCTCGATCCAAATATCTTGAAACTGATATAGTTATGGTTTACATTTGACTGTGGTGCCAGTAAATTCTGAAAAAAACCCAGCTCCTATCTCATCTACATGTATTTTAGGTAAAAGCTAAATAGTATGAGTTGCTTCTATTTTTAAAATTATTACAGTGTTCAAGATTTAATAAGTTACCATTCTGGCATTTTGACTGAAAGAAACATGCTTTAAGAATAGTATTTATTTTATTGGCTTATCTTTGTAGATTTTTTTTTTCTACAAATTTTGAACTCAGACTTTTTTGATCTTCCCCTTGCCCATGCAAAATGAACAATTCTATTTAGTTTGTTTTCATCAACTGTAAGGGATTGACCTTGTGTGATTTCCTAGTAGTACATTTGTTTATTAACACATCATATTCAAACTTGGGAGCCAGAGAAAAAAACCTGTAGGAACTACCCTTCTCCAGCCTTATACAACAGTGTCATCTCTGTATATTAATCTTATTGATGAGAAAATTTTCTTTAATGTCTGGAGCTTCATGAGTACTGAGTGGCCAGCCCAGGGAAGCTATGCCTTTTTCTCAAATGAGTCTCTTCCTTTAGCTGCTGGTTCTCGTAAAGTTTCCAGGAATTTAATGTTTAGGAAGTTTACCATTAGGTCGAATGGCTTGAAATTGGCCCTGGAATCTAGAAACTACTAAGGCTGGATGAAAAGGCACAAAACTGTCAAATACATGACATGAACTTCATAGACTTGATGTCTTTTGGAAGCCAGCTGCAACCTCTCTCCCTTGCTGTCAAAGCTAATAGACAGCAGCGGTCTAAGGCGGTTCCTCCACGCTTTCCCTCGGACTCTGAAATGGCACTTCTGTTCTCTGCTACCAGGAAAGTCTCTAATGGGTTCCTACTGACCGAAGTGCAGAACTGTGAAATACCTTGAGCTCTAAAGCTAGCATTCACTTCCAAAATTAAGCTGTGTTCTCTGTAATAGTTGCTGTTACTTAGCTCCCATGACTCATCCTTCTTCCTTTATATGATCTTCCTTCATCAGTGTCTGTCTGTGGAGCTATTGGCCACCATTCTTGATCCTCTTCTTCAGTGATAAAGTCATGGAATAATTTTATTTGCGATATGACTTTAGCTACAATTACTATGCCAAATTGATAATCTGTTCTTCTGTTTCAGACTGGATCTGTCCAAACTAAATCTGTTTGTCTAACCTACATCTTCATCTGCAAGCTTAACTAGCAAACAGATTTGTGTCCTAAACCTTTTTTATTATTATTTTTGGCTGCTGAGTATCTCAGGCTGACAAATACAAACATCTTCAGTTCAGAATAGGAGTGAATCTGGCCATGCCTTCTTCTGTTACTTTTCCTCTCCAGCCATGCATCATTAAATGATGAAAATTGATGCCAAATTATTTCAGTTATTGAAATACTTTCCCCTCTATTTTGGGAAAGTGCAAGCTAGTCCTACTCATACCTTTCAAATGCTTTCTTTATTCTGCCTGTCTCTTTCACTATGGCTATTTCTTTCTTTCTTTACCTCTCACAGTGTAAGTTCTTCTAATGCTTCACATTCAGAAACCCTTCTGTCTCCAAGTTTCAAAATTGTTTATCTTGTGGTCCTTCATTCACAGCAAGGAGTTGCTTCGTTCCTCTAGCTGGTTAATGGTGATAGATCTTGTTCTCCGTTTAATAAATTCCAAAATGAGCGCCTGTTTGGAAGAACTTGTTTAATGCTCAGTTAACATTTGGATACTTAGATTTCCAGCATCATCTTTAGGTTTCAATGCTCTGTTTTGCCTGTGTTCATCCACTCCTCATTTAACATCTGTAACACCTTTTCCTTTGATGCTGAATCATTCTGGGTTTTTCTCTTGGGTACTACCTCAAAACTGCCATGGTTCTGTGATTCTGTCTCCTCTAGACAGTTAAGTTTGGAGTACGCACTGAGTTTTTTCTAAAAAGAATGTGTTCATAATTTCGTAGTCTTTATTCCAAATACATCTTGAAAACTCGACTATCTAATGATTAATATTTCTGCAAGAAGAAACACTAATTGAGCAAGAATGTCATATCACAGGCTTTCTTGAGAAGTAGATTTAATCATTTAACTAGAAACAGTAAGTATCACTCAAAAGTGTTTGAAAAAGTGTTAATCTCCATGTCATATAAGTTGGCACAGGTATATTTCTGATTATTTTCTTTTTGCTGTGATTGCTCTTGAAGCAGAAATGAAAGGTTTAGACAAGAACAGGAAGAGGTATATAGCCACAATAGTGGGTACTGTGTCCTCAAAAACGCTAAGTACAGCAGATTTGCAGCTGTTGACAAGGAAGAAATGTGTCTTCCAAGTCGATAGCTGTCATTAGACATAGAGGTAACATTAAAAGTTCAGGTAAGTGTAATGAAAACATAACAGTGATTGAGTGCAACTGTTGTTTGTTGCCCATGCTGCCACAATCTAATTCCTGACTATTGCTCTTTGTAGACAGGTTCCACTCCTGAAATTTTATTTAATTAAGGTAAGGTAAAACATAGCATTTTGCAAAGAACGTTGAACTTCAGGGGAAAGAAAAAGAAAGAAAAGAAAGTTTATTTCTTGACAAGAACTGAAGAGGTCTGTAAGCACTGCAGATCCCAGTCCTTTTACTGACAGAGAAAAAGTGAATGGCGTTATATTTAAAGCACAGTGTTACAGTAATGTAGCACAGAGTTCTGTCTTTTCATTAATCACATTTTTTTCTAAAATCAACAAGCAGAATATTGGCAAAGCTTCACATCAAGATCTGGACTACAAAGTTGGTAAAGATGCTTGAAGATCAGTTCAATTAAGCTTAAAGCAACTGACTGGATTACTGTCTCCTTTTCTTAGGAATAAACTAGATGTGAACAGACAACCTTGCTGCGTTTATATAAAACTGGCTTTTGTTCTCGTGCAATACTTTCGTATTCTCAGTAACATATAAACCTCCTGGAGTTCTATTTCCCCATGTCAATTGGCAGAAATAGTTAATAATTTTTGTCATTACAGCACTAATGAAAACAGTTTTAAGAACTTAATTGTAGAATTTTCTCCATAGTTGGCATTAACAATGACTTTGCAGGGAAGTTTTCTTGGAAATGGCAATACGCAATAGAAAATAATTTCCTAGCACAAACAAAATCTTGCTATGGAGATACAGAAGGTACAGTGCACAGCCCAAAATTAAGAGCTTCCGATTTGTCGTCAGAGGGTGTAGCTTACACCGTAATACACAAATACTTTGCATGCAAGAGTGCAAGCATTGCAGGTGTTTATGGCTGCTGAAGTGCTGTACAAAGATCTGCATCATAGCAGTTACTAGTTACTGCTGGGTTTGCTTGTGGGACATACTCTGCAAATTTATATAAACTCTTTGTCTCATAGGAAGTGAAGTATAAGGTCTTAAAATTTTTCTGAGGATACAGCATCAGTATGCTTTTCGTAGTCGGTCAATGCTTTTTTCCCTTGGACATGAAGGGATTGAAAAGAAAAATTGTGTAATCACCAAAGCAACAAAGAGTTCCAGAGTCTCAAACAAATTGCATGAAAGGAGACCAGGAGTCTTTATTAAATATGTAGAAAAAAGAAAACAGCAGATAACTCAGCAGTATTTCATACCCACTTTTCTTAATCAACTGGATTTCTGTTGTGTGAAGTATTTGCAGAACTGGGAGGTAAATGAATGAATACATCTATTTTTTCTCCCTGTGCTTTCTCAAAGTAAATTCCAGCTTGCCTGCCTCAAGGAGTACCTCCTAACTGACATTTTACCAACTTTCTACTTGATGTTATTTTATTCTAGTTAAGTTCCTGTGGTAACCTACCCAGAGTCTTCAAGCGGAACAGCAGCAAGATTGAACTATCACTGAGACCACTAAAGATCTTCAGGCCATTCAACATTAGGGAAAGAGCAACGTGTAAAAGTGTTAGTGGTGTGATTTGCATTACCTTGATTACACAGAAACAGCGCATTGGTTCTGGGAATCGGATGAGGATAGAAGAGAAAATAAATACCACCTATGTCAACACTTAATATCATTTTGAAGTTTGAAATGAGTTTGAAAAAAGGTTCTTATTTTTATGATAAACTTCTGTACAAGTAAAAAATATTTGTCGAAGTAAAAGTGCGATTTTTTTCAGAGCTCCAGCTCCTACAGGCATGAAACCAAAACTAGCTCCCATTCAGTAACATCTGTTTAATGTTTCCTTGCTTAGTGTTCATTGGTATACACATTTTTCACCCTACTGTATATTTTTAGAATGTTTGTTTAATTAGGTTTTTCTTTCAACAGTGAAAAAGGTAAAAACTTAAATAATGTGTTGTACTTATGCCATAGCACATATTTCTCCCTCTAATTAAAAGCAACTGTTATTTAAACCAAGCAAAACTATTTGCTGGTGATAAAGTATCTTAGCTTTTTCTACAGAAATGTAACAGTTTTAGCTGTTACGTTTCATGTAAGTTCATGATGCTCCAGTAGATAATAATGCAAACAGTAGCAGGAATAACACAAGGATTTAGGCTATTAGTTTTTAGGCAACACCACAGAATTTGTATTTTTTACAAATTTGCTATTGCCCTAAAATTACTGAGTAGACCACTGAGGTTTTGCAGTTCTCTGAGCTGTTTGCAATCAATTGCATTTTAATTGACCCTGTTTTGAGCAGGGCCTTGGGCTAGCTGATCTCCAGAGGTCCCTTCTGATCTCAGTGATGCCGATTCTGTGTTATCACACAAGCGAGCAACAACCGAGTGAAGGTATGTGAGGGATGCTCTAGAAATATGCTGGAAGTCAAGTAGAAGTTGGCATAAGAAGAATCTGTTCCCACACTTCTTTGCAAGTCTCTTTGGAGAAGCGGGAAAGGTGATTTGTAGTGCCTTAGCTTACTGGTATACCATCCCTAAGGTGAACACTTAGACTCTTTGTTTTTTATTATCGAAACTATTCTTAAAAAATGGTATTCTGCCACTTCAGAAGAGGCTACCCATCCGCCCAAAAGCAAACGCAGTAGACATGAGCTGGGCACTGAGCTAGCTCTAAGCCAAAAACTTTGTGATTGACGTGTTGCTTCATCACACAATCTGAGGGAGTGCAAGTTGGCTGCACAGAGTTGCTTCTGTCTGCTAAAACAAAGTTCTAAAACACCAAAAATTTCCATAAAATAACAAATATTGTCTTCCTGCCCTTGCACCTTGCCTACAGAATATACCTCAGTTAGCATAACAATAGTAACGTTCTTCTATTTTGGACATACCTTCTCTCCCTGAAGCCCAACCTTGTGTTTCATAGGCACCATGCTAATATTTGACCCGATTCAGACTGACAACTCATGGAGTAGAAATCTTAACTCTGAAAAGTGCTGCCTATGGAAGTAAAAATCTTACCTAAAGTTAATAGCTGCTTTCTGTGAATTAGGTCCAGAGTATCGGGTTAATCACAGATGTTGCTTAAGGCTTTCTCTTTTAATTGGTAGCGGTTTTTACTACCTACATGTTATTTCAGATAATTTTTGCTTAATCTAAGGTCCTTAGGAAAGTAGTATTATGCAAGTATTGCAGGTTTTTAGAAATACTTTCTAGTTAAGCTTATAAATAAAAGAATGGAAGTCTTCACATTTTAAAATATAAAGGAAAATCTTATGAATGTGTAACTGGCGAGAAACAGCACAGTTACTTTCTCTAAGGGAAGCAGAAAAAAGATATGTCTGGCATCAAGATGATGAACTGTTCAGACGCTTGCTCCTGTTTGATCAGAATTTTGCATATGAGTTTTTAGAATATAATCTTTCACTTTATTTGCTGACGTGTTAAATGTGTGCAGCTGTTTGGGTGTTTTGTGCATTTTTTTCCTCAAAACACACCTAGCTTCAGTTCTTAGAGTTACCCAGCATGTTCTTTTAACCTCAATTAACTAGTACTTTCAAAAGAGGAGTAAATTGTCTTTGCTTTTAAAACTGATCATCTAACTGTAATTCTATATAATAACTATATTTTCTATAATAACTATATTTTTTTCTTAAAATGATCATCTGAAAACTTCATTGCATTCTTTCATGGTGTGACAAAAAAGAAAAAGCCACAAAGAGTTGGTGAGGGAACAGTGTTTCCTTTTCTTGTAAGTAAAATGATCAGATGCAATTAGAGATCTATGTATGCTTTTTTTTTTCTGATTTAAACATACTGTTGGCTTATGTGAGTGAACTGCTACTGAAGAGAAAAAGGCAGGTAATTAGGTGAATTTCTTTTCAGATTCTCTTGCATTAGTATTTTCTAAGCCTCCCCCTCCCCCCTTGTTGTTGTTTCTTCCTTCATTGTCTTCTTGCCTAGAAAAGCTCGTAAATAAAAGCCAAAGCGTAGCAGAGAACTTTTTAATGAGAATGAACGATGGATGTGTTACCTGAATCTTCTGTCATTTCTATCCTATTGTAATGAGACTACAGCTGTTAAAATTCACCAGTCACTCAGTAGTGCATAGCAAGTTTATGAGATGTTCCATGTTGTGCATTTGAAATGCCTTTTTCAAGATACCCTGTCCGTAGTTATTCTGTGCTGTTTATTCCTATGCCTCATATCCCCTCCCTGACATACCAGATACTTCTCCTGTTTCAAAATGTTCTTGAACGTAAAGTTTTCCTGGGTTATTTTTGAGTTTTTCATTTGTTTGCTTTATATAGGGGAGGATTCTGCTGCGATCTTTGGGTATTGCTATGTAATCAGCCAGCTCCAACTTCCTAGCTGCACTGTGCTAGGGCAGGGGTTTGTAGAAAGCTTTGGCAATCCATTGTCTTTACCCCGTAAAGACAATCTGCAAAGAGGAGCGCAGGGAGCATGGTTTGTTTTTTATGAAAAAGAGAAGAGCAAGAACAGGTTCTGTCAGGCCGGGGAGAAAGGAACACTGTAAAAATACAGTAAAAATGGTGAACTCTTACGTGTCTTAGAGAAAGGTGATAAATCAGATTCACGAGGACAGTGATTAATGGGTGAGTAGTCCGTCTCCTAGAAGTGCTGTTCTACGCTACCTGCAGATTCAAGTCGGTATTGCTGTGCTGTTTACTGTACTGCTGTGATATGTCAGCTTTCTCAAAAAAGCTTTCTAGCAGAACTAGGGAAGCCGCACTTGTTTTTTATGCAGGGATTCCTCATATTTGGGATGAGGAGTGTGGGCAAAAATGTATGTAGGTGGCGGCACCTCTTGATCTCCAGTAATGGCTACAGATGCTTTTAGTGCTTTTGCTACTGGGCTAGCAGCGGTGATTCTCATTGCTCACAAGGAAGCATGAAAGAAATAGCTTGTGAACTTCTCTTGTCAGCGGGCTGTGGAGTCAACGGCAGCTTGGACTGCTCTGAGACAGTGCTTTTGTAGCGCTTCTCTCCCCAAATTCTCTTCACGTGGGAGCTGTTTGTCCTTAGTGAAACAGAGAATCTAGAGTCCCAAGCCTCTTTTTCTTCCTTTCAAAGTAGCCATACAATTTGTCCCCAATCCATACATGAGATTAACTCAGATCCAAATACCAATTCCTGTCTCCAACACTCACTTTGTTGATACGGGCTAATGATACCTTATTTTAGTAAAAGAGCCCCAAACCATAGTATGAGTCTCTGGCAAAGGGAAAATATTACAGGGAGAATGTAGTTTACCATAAGTCGGCAAAATAGGAACTCTCAAAGACTCAATTTGGAATTTTAGAAAGCAGGCATTCTTCATTGCAGTGCTGGGCACACAGGGACTCCACCTAATGTATGCACCAAGTTGTTCATCTACAGGACATATGCAATCAAAATATGCATATTCATGTTATCTCCTAGGACTCATTAGTATATGTAAAGGTCAGCAGTGCACGTGTACTTATGTCCATTGGTGGTCTTTCAGGGTCCGCTGGTGGTCGTTGGTAGTCTTCTTCACCATGTCCAGTAGTTGAACCAAGTCTTTGTGTATTCACAGTTTGCTGTTTGGCTCGAGTTACATGACTTAGTCTACACAAAATTAGCTTATTGTAGTTTATCTGTTTTACCCTAAGATACAAGGTTTCAAGGCCTCCTTTAGTCTTCAAAGCAGAGCAGGCTAACTATCTACTTACAAAGTATTTCAAACTTGACCACATTGTTCTAATAAAAAGAACCACATGTTCCTTCAATATTTTTTTGTATTCGGTATCATGGGGGGCTCTAGTTTATATGTCTTGAGCACATTTCTGAGCCTTGTTTATTCCTCTTGCATCAGTCCTGTTTGTAAGCAGAAAGAATCCATATTTCATTCTCCTTGCAGAAACAAAAGGGAGGGGAAAAGGTCAGCGGAAACAAATCTTATTTTCAGGGTAATGGTAAGTGAATAAAACATACTCAAATTATCTATTTTATGATGATCTTAAGGAGATCCTATTCAATTTTAAAATGCATTTTTCATGTTTTTCAATAACTCCAGAATAATCCTATCTGAAAATAGAAAACATTTTGTCCACTTATAATAACTGCTTTTTTTAGCTATAAGCAGTTGTACGTAATTATGTGAAGAAAGCTTCAGCATTTGTATGCTGATTTCTTGAGACTTGTCCACTTATGAAAATGATCATTTTGATAAGCAAAATATGTCAGCAGTTTGTCATTTTATGCGACACACCTTGTTGTAGCTATTGTGGATTTCAGCTAAAAAACAACACCCAAAATTCTGTCTCAAACATGCTGACAGCTCAAAGTACAAATAGTAAGCCGCACATGATTGTATGTGACAGTCCATATCAAGCTAATTTCATTGTACTGATTAAACATTACATTTGCATTACTACTATAGAATCACAGTAGTCTCCAAGCCTGACACCACAAGACATGGTGTCTCCTTTAGCCTGGAGAAGAGAAGGTTGAGGGGAGACCTTATCACTCTCTACAACTACCTGAAAGGAGGTTGTAGGAAGGTGGGGGTCAACCTCTTCTCCCAAGTAACAAGCGACAGGACAAGAGGAAATGGCCTCAAGTTGTGCCAGGGGAGGTTTAGGTTGAACATTAGGAAAAACTTCTTTACCGAAAGGGTTATCAAGCATTGGAACAGGCTGCCCAGGGAGGTGGTGGAATCGCTGTCCCTGGCGGTATGTAAAAGACGGGTAGACGTGGTGCTGAGGGACATGGTTTAGGGGTGGTTTTGGCAGTGTTAGGTTTATGGTTGGACTTGATAATCTTGAAGGTCTCTTCCAACCCAAGTGATTCTATGATTTTATGATAAGATTCTTAAAGGATTTTGTGATGAAACAATGGTGCCCTGTGAATGTCTTCATATGACACTGAACTGTAATACGCTGTGTGTAATTACACACTCTATAAAGATTAAAAGTTTTTGTGGCTTTATAGCCCCATCAGACAGTACATCCTTTTGTATGTCAAAGGTAAGTCCTTACATATGCCATCATAGTTTTGCTGCTTTAGTACTAATTAATTAGACTCTGAATTAGGTAGGTCTCCAAGGAACCTGCTTTGTTTCTATTTTTATGTTTACAATGGCAAACAGGCAACCTCCCTCAGTCTTTAATGAAGGCAACATTCATTAGCAGCTGCCTGTGCATCTCCCATCTCATGCCATTTCCGCTTTGGCAAAAGCGTGTGCAGGTACGCGTTAGGTTAAGAGCTTTGGATGCGTTTTTGACTGTGGCAGCTGAAGTCACCTGTTTCTCCCCAGGCAGAATAACTAAAAGGTCTTACGTGCTCTTGACATGTTTCGCCACTCTGAACACAGGTCAGCTACAAAGCTTCTCATTGCCGTCTCCTTTTCTGTGTGGTGGGAGCAGAGAGGGAGATTGCCGCCTTCTCCAATTCCGCTACCTAATGTGAAGGGACCGTTGCACTAAATAACAACTGGGAGCTGGCAGGGTGGCTTTTCCGATGTCTGTAAGGAAGCAACATTACCGACAGCAGTTGTTCGTTCTTTGGTGATAGCAGATGCCGAATCCATGCAGAGTTCTTTGTATTTTGGGTAATTTTTGTTGAGCTTTCATTTGGGTTTTCTTTGAGCGAGTGGCCACAAATAAAATTGTCTAGTAAATGCTGAGTGAGATAGCCTGGTATGTGTAGGCATTTCAACTGAAATGATAAAGGTTAGGAAATCAAGTCAAATTTGCTTTCTCCCTAATGCATTTTGTATTTTATAGATTTGAAAAATAGGGATATTAGCTTCATATCCAAAAGCTTCAAGAAACTTTCGGGAGATGTTGAAACGTGCTAGATTTGTGTGCAAGATTGCATAGACTTAATTACTTTTTCTGTAGCCCAGACTTTTGCCTTCTCTAGCCCTCACAGAATGTATACAGATGTATAACCACATCTAAGAGTACTGCAGCTTTTGTATAATAAGAGCAAAAAAAGAAGCAGCATAAATTTATTCATCCTGTTTTATGTATATGAACTATAAATTGTAAAAGGAGAGATGTACCATAGCTTTTCCCATCAAAAATCTATTCCATTCTAATAATACACTAGTGTTATTTCATTTTGATTTATGAAATCTCTCCATTTATGATTGTGTTATCCAAACTTCTGAAAAGATGAAGATGCCTTTTGAATTTAAAAAGCTATTTTGGCTCTGTTTTGAAAAGCTCCCGGAAATTCATTGTTGAGAAATGGTGTTTAACCTGGACTTCTAAATGTCCAGAGAGTGTTGGACAAAACATCAGTACTGCCAAAAGCGGTAGAGCAGTAGGTTGCAAAAAGCCTATGGAGTTGTCAGCTATGCCTCACTGTTTTCAGTTAGTATTAAATCTTTTGAGGTGAGGCAAAAATAGTACAATGTCATGTTACTGTCTAAAAGGGAGAGCATGGGGGCAGCTAGGCAGTGCTGTGCTGGCAACCCTAATTTTGGCTTTTTCTGTTTTGTTTTTTTTTTTAATGATCAAATGACAATTTATTATTTTTTACCAGCTTTTTAATATATATGTAATGGTAATATATACAATTATGTGATAGCTATAAGAAGAATGAAATAATAAATGCCTTGTGAAATAAATCACAGACCTATTGGAATTTTGCATTATTCAATATATCTTTATGCTTAGTAGAGCCTAGGAGATTTTTAGATATTCATTATTTGTATTTTAGATGTTCCTTCATCTTTTTGAGAGGTGAGCATGGTGTGTCTGAATCCTGAAACTGACATTAGAATTTTTCCAAAGAAATTGGAAGACAAATTGGACAATTTGTAGTCTCATATGTAAATATTGGTGTCTCTCAGATGGCAATATAATCTGGAAGAAATTACATGTCGTTTATTTGTTTGAAATGTGTTTTGGTAAGTGACATTTAATAATAATTCAGAAAGAGGACATTTACTAAGAAGGCTTTCTTTGCATAATAGGGATGAACATTATTGGAATATTAAGATGAGAAAATTAAGTTCTCAATACAATTTAAAAATGAACTTCCAACATGTCCTTTTCACTGTCTATCACTTTTGTATCTATCTTAAAATAAAGTCAGCAGTATTTCATGCATAGTTTCTCATTAACGTATAGAGTACATCTGTGAAGCTTAAGTTATACCTACACATAAGATAATAAGAAAAACATGGTATCTACTACTTTGTAGTGCTGAAAATCAGTAACATAACTATGGCAGGAAAGCATTGATCATTGCTCATGTTCTCGGTCATGTCTTTTGAGATTTTTAAAAGGAGTTCCAATGTTTATTTTGGGTGACAAGCATAAGCTATTTACAGGTTTAACTTTTATGAATAATACCACCATTCCAAACTTTGGCAGAACACTGCTTAATACTACATCATCTGCTTGCACAGTACATGCTTACACAGTCAACACACTTATGTGCAGTTCATACAACTGGATGAAAGGTGCTGTAAAACTCAGTGGGGAACCATTATAAATATCAAAAGCATGTGTATACTGAATTAGGTAGGAATCCTGGAGATAACCCATTTAAAGGAACTAAATGATGGCAAATGCTTTCCTTCCTCAGCTACATCATCTTCAGCACAAAATCTGCCACTAATACTTCTTGTTACAAGCAAAGCAATTGCTGTATTCTAGTGAAGCGATGGCTCGGTGCATTTGTTACATATCATCCCTTGAATCTGTGATGATTTTCATAGACAAAGGAAACCGTGATTAAATCACTGGTAACACATACCCCACCTCCCCCCAAACTACTGATAAAAATGCAAAATTATTATGTCTTTTAAATATTTCATTTTGTATTCTCTAAGATAATCTTGTATCAAAAACGTGATGATATTCTAAATTAGCTTAATTGGTGTGGATTCTAAGTAGTGAAGAAACTGCAGAGGCAAAACAATAGAAAACAGTATAAATATCTAAAGATTTGTCAAAATATTCAGAATACTCCAAATCACATCCTCTTTGCTTTGTCACCGAGATGATGGAATTAGTATGCAAATCACATTAAATCAAAATGCCTTCACGTATGCTTTTCAAAAGGCAAAGTGAGATTTCTGATTCTGTTAAACATCAGTTTTTCCTTCTTGTGTAGATCAGGTCCTGCTCTGCTCTCTCCTCTGACTAAACACTGGTTCCGCCTGAGTTTTTTTATAAAAAGTCACTTTTGAAGGGAACCACTTTGCCATAAACCAGAAAGCAAACCAGACAACTGGAGGAGGAAGGTTTTTCGAATGCGGTGCCGGGCCGCTGAGGCCTGTCTTCGGAGAGAAATACCGTGTGTGGACGTCAGTGGTTCTGTAGCCTGCTCCCTTGTGCAACGGAAAGAAAGAAGGGAAGAGAAAGAGCTGGATATCAGGGTCTGTCCGTTGTGAATTCTTCTTTTGAGTTTTGGTGGGAGCAGCTGGTTTTTTCCCGTGTCACCAACAAATCTGCCAGACCAACAAAGTGACCACCGAAAGCAGCACCATTAGAAACGTGAATAGTTCGGCACGTTGAGGTACCCTGCGTGCCCTTAAAGGCACCACTTTTTCTTCTCCTTTGATGGTTAAAAATGGAGTAGCAATAGCATAACAACATTAATTAGGTAACCGGTACGATTTTCCTTTCAATGGGGCTCAGCTTTTTTTCCCCTTTTAAGGCAGCGCACACAGGCAGCAACACCCACCCGGTTCCGGAGGAGAGGGGGGTGGGGGGGGCGCTCCTCCGCCGGCTGCTGGGCAGTGGTGCCGCCTCAGCCCGCCTTCTCCTGGGCGGGCCTGTTCCTCACACTTTTTTTTTTTTCCCCCCCCCTCATTTTTCTTCGCTCTTCCGGCGTTTTTTGTGACAGGCCCTTTCCCCGAGGCGCCACCAGCGGCGGCTGGGGGGCTCGGCCCTGCCCTGCGGTGGGTGGGTTGGAGCCGGCTGGAACCGCCTGTGCCCGGCTTGGGGCCGCCCCGGCCGCTCCTCACAGGGGCTGCCCTACGGCTCCTCGCCACCTCAACAGCCCAGCCTGGGCACCCACCCCCAAAGCAGAGGTATTCTTACAGCGGTTAAAAAGATCATATCGTATTCTGTGAGTCTTCAACAAAAAAACGCAAAACCAGCGCGCTGAAAAAGGAATCGGCCGTTTCAGCCGTGGGAAGGGTGGTGTGGGCCGCCGAAGGCGAGGTGTCCCCGTACTCTCCGCTTTGGCTGCACCTCATGAGTTTTCTCCTCAGATTTCGTGTCACGCGTCTTTTAGCTGAGCGACACCGAAAGGCGGAAACATTTCGGAGCCAGGACAGAGGCAGGATGAGGAAGAGCGTGGCGAGATGAGCTGGAATGCGGGGCAGACGTCCCTCGGCGAGGGCGTGGGTCTCTGGCTGCTGCAGGCCGTTAGCCATGGCCGAAGCGCCCTGCGGGGCTCTGGAACACCGTCCTCAGCCTTGGCCAGGTGTAGGCTGGACATCTACCCTGGTTAGCAGTTTTTAACGCATGCTTGGCTACAGCTTCGTGAAAGGTGAATTCATTTTTCTAACAAAATGCCGCTTCACGACCTCCAAAAGCCTTGAAAAAAGAGATTGTCATACCTACTGGTTTTGCTCTCTCTTATTTGACAGACTGATGACTCATATATCTGTCAGCCAAACTACAACATCTGAAACTTCATTTAAAAAAAAAATAATATCTGTATGAAGTGCCATGCCTGCTTATGACAGTTGCAAAGAAGCTAGTAACACCTTAGAACGATAAATGGTAGAAACATTTCCAAGTTGGAATATTAAAGCACAGGCTGGTTTTGGTTATAGAATCATAGAATATTAGGGGTTGGAAGGGACCTCTGGAGATCATCTGGGCCAACCCCCCTGCCAGAGCAGGTCCACCTACAGCAGGTTGCACAGGATGGCATCCAGGTGGGTTTGGAATGTCTCCAGAGTTGGAGACTCCACCACCTCTCTGGGCAGCCTGTTCCAGTGCTCTGCCACCCTCAAAGAAGTTTCTCCTCATGTGTAGATGGAACTTCCTATGTTCAAGTTTGTGCCCATTACCTCTTGTCCTATCACTGGGCTCCACTGCAAAAAGGCTGGCCCCCTCCGCCTGGCACCCTCCCTTTAAGATTTGTAAATGTTTATGAGATTATAAAGTGCTGTACAGTGTAGTTTCATAAAATTTAAGACTCACGTAGAAAGCTGTGGCTGAGTTTGACGTGGACGGGCAGCAGGACTGAGGTCTTGGCTTGAAGGGCTTCTGGTAGTCAGATAAAGACCAGGAGGGCTTGAGAAATTAGAGGATGAAAGTTTCCTTGTCTCTGATTCCTGGTTCTTATACGTACAGCATTCATTTTAGTTCAAGAATTACCTCTGGGTCTGAAAGAACTGAGTAAAGGTTGAGGAGAGACAACAACTTTGGTTAAACATAAGTCTCAGCGGGTAACTTGCTCACCCGTTCTCCTTTTGAAGACTTTCAAAAAAAAAAAACAACAACCAAAACCGGTATAGCATTTCTGCTGCTTAACAGTAAGCCCAAAGCCATTGTGATTTATTCCCCTTGAATCTGAGTTCACCAAAACCTTGGAAAGGTTGAAAAGCACTTGTGTGCTGCAGTACAAGTGTCATTTCTTTATGCTGTCAGTATTGGTGCCTATAAATAGAGTTTCACGCTCCTTCTCTCCTTCAGGACTATTGATAGCTTATAATTTCTTTTTCTAATTCATTAATTTTGGATCTTAAACTTAGCATGCTTGCTTTCAAATAAGATGTGGCTACCGTTTGCAAATGGTAGTGCAATTCATTCCTTTTTTGAAAATGAGTCAGGAAATTTTCATTTTATTATTAAAAAAACTTTGAACCGCTGTTGAAGCTTGGTAATTTACGGTAAAATCCTGGAATTTTTCAAAGAGCTAGAGTTATTTTTAGAGACCCAGTGAAAAGAGATCACTGTTTAAAAATATTTTCAAAGCTTTCCTAACTTTTTGTGCTTAGACTTGTAGAAACAAACCTGCAATCTTTTGAGGATTCTGCCTTTGCTCTTGTATTTGCATGCACCTTATGAAGTTTGAAAGGGCATGCCTTGTCTTTCTGCTAATTAGTCACAGTAAAGGCTTCAGATACGTGATTTTAATGCAGCAAGAATTCGTACCGTGTTAATAGCTTAGCAAAGAACTAAACATACTGATATTCCTGTTGTCTTGCTTCTCGGTGCTTAGAAACGTAGGAAATCCTGTCCATGGTGATAGGCTACAGTAATATTAAGGATGTAAGAGGAAAATCTCAAAAGTCAAGGCATTGCTAAGTTGCCCAGGCAGTGTGAATATGTGCATCGTTACAGGGCCTGTTGTTACGAGCATATGTATGCTTTTTCTCACAGCAACCTGGCTCATTCCGAGTGTAGTAAGTGAAGACCATGTGGAGTTCAAGGTCTTGTGTACATAGATTTGGTATTTAATCAGGATGTATAACGTGGCTCCAGGAGGAAATACATTCATATGATGTCTTTAAAATAGGTACTGTTTTTTACTTTAACTAATACTGAAGTAAAGCAATTCTCTTTTCTTGGATTTTGGAAATATTATATTCTTTGATAGAAGTTAAGCAGTCTCTTCCTGTTTCAGTTCTTATGGGTAAACTGGGTTTAAAAGGATTGACATGTTTCAGTTATATTATTACAATTAGTTTTATAATGGATATTACAAAATACCTGAGTTATTTTCTGATGCTGCATATAACCATGCATACATAACATATACAGCCAAACCCTGGCTATGGCGAATAAACCGTGTCCGTATGAATCTGAATCTGTATGTAAATGATAACAGTTAATTTTCAAATTTAATTGCAAGAATAGACAGAATGACACAGTATTGCCACTGGCTTACACTGGAAGTCTCTTTATCATATTATCTCTCTGACTAAACTCCTATTTATTTCAGTCTTGTTTGTATAGAAAATGCAAGCGTATTAGTAAAATGCTAGCTAGCACGTAAACGTAGTGGCTATGGAAATCCCAAGAAGCAGTTGCTTTAGTACGTTTCTATTTTCATAGCCACAGCAAGGTGTTCTCTGTTACCATCTGTTCTTTCGAGAGCTTGACATTGAAAAATTTATCATACATCAAATTACAAATGACACCGTGCTTTGGATTTTCTTTAGTAGATTATGAAAGGACTGATATCTAGATATATCCCTCTCTCACTGAATCTGCTTTTATTTTTGAGATATTTTTTTCCTGAGGGTAATAAATTGAAGATTAAAGATGATAGTCTTATGAAAGAAGAAAAATGCCTTCTGGGTGTTTTAGGTGAGTTAGAGAAATAGAGGTAATGAAAATCCATTAAAATTCAGAATTACAAACAAATGGAAGTGATACCTCTAGTCTTATTCCTGCCAACAGATTCTCCTGTTATCACTGGACAACTAGCTTGGATAGAACTAATAATTTAAATGGATTAGATGCTCACAGTCTGTACGATGTCTATCTATTGAGGACACAATGTTGAGCGGGACTGCAAGTTTTTGCCCCATCATTTTTTCCTTTCCATCATCACTGACTGAGCTTTCTGTCCCTACATTAGCACATGCATCATCAAAGTGATTGATTTGGCACAGGTAAGGACGTGAAAATCACCAGCAGTATAGAAAGGGTTGCGTAAGAAAAAGGTATCTGGTTTTGGAAACCTTCTAAATAGATAAAATAATAAAAGAACATAAATCATACCCATCAGTGGTAGCTCTACTATGTAGCTCTCTGATTCTTACACATTGAAGGTTTGCACCTCTTAGTTTGGCTACTTACCAAATCAGCTTCCCAGATGCTGATTTTTCATGGTTTGGAAATCTTGGCATAAAGTCAGAAGTGAAATACCATTTTTCCATCGATATCAATGGTACCTAAGATGTTCACAGCCACAACATTGACAACCTTTTTGTTCTTTTAAAGCTGTGGAGTACCTGCAGTCACCTTGTGAGACAGTGGGAGGAAGGCAGGGGTGTCCTGGGTCCGTGTCTGTCTGGCAGTGGTAGCATTCAGGTTCCTTAAAATTTGGATGGTGTCTGTCTGGAAAAATCATGAGAAAGAATTTGCAATAGTCAGGTTTTCAGTGTGCAGGATTACTCACAGCTTGTTGTCCTGCTACAGTATTTCACTTCTGTTGTGGAGACACTGTTGCTGCAAAAAAAAATGCAAATGACCATTGGCACATTAAGTGATTGTAAATGGTTGTAGTTCAGAATTCCCCAATGCAATTTTACTGTTGCAAACCAAAGCTAAGCTTGAAATAAAATATTCTTCTCCCCCATCTCTATAATTCTGAATAAAACTAAGGGAAACATATGTTATGAGTTTGCGAAGAATATAAATTATTTAATACTTAATATTTATATTGGGATCTACTGATTTACTTATTTTTACAGTAGAATTCAAAATTAAAATTGAAATTTAATAAACCCAAAATAAACCCATTTTAAATGAAAAGAGCAGGGAATGGGAAATTATTAATGAGCAGGTTCTCAGAGTTAAAATTTTAATTGAGATCCAAGTTTATGAAAACTCATGGCCTGCTAACTGCATTCTGATCTTAAGGATGGGTTTCTCTGAGATTATGCGTCATGATGCACGTTTATCTTACACTAGAAAAATATTAAATTGTAAAATTTGTTAAATGTCTTTGTGAGTCTGACTTGAAAGTCCTGTATGCGCTTACTGATAGGATCATATTGAGATGATCCTTCTGTAATTAAGCATGAACTATCTGAAGTTTTATGTATACACTGAGTATATGCTTTTGTGAAATGTACTAAATGCATGATTTTTTGTCCAGCTGTACCAACTTAACATTTCCTTCTCCTTTCTGCTCCTCTGTCTTTTAAAGTTAGTCCCTTTAATAATTTTGATAGAAGAAGCTGGTGGCATGGTTCAGTTGTGGAAGAAGTGAGTGGCAACAATGTCTTCACACATTTATAAAGAGGCCTGAATTAACACAAAGGAAATGGAAAACTTCTAGCTCAAGGCCTGAACTGAAATGATCGTTTCCTGAGAGGATTCATTACCAGCACTAGTTAAATGTATTCCCTATCCCCACAATTTGTCCTCCCAGGTGTGCCAGCACAATTCTCTCTGAGGTTTGCTGAAATCCAATTTCATAATCAACGTGGCCTGCCCACACCTCTCAGGCACTGTTTTTCGCAGTTCTTTGTATTGAGGAAAGAAAGAGCCCTACACTAATTAAAAAAACCCAACCAAACAAACAAACAAAAGCCCAAAACCACTTAAAGATTTTATGCTATTTTAATAGGGCAATATTTTTCCCCCTCTCATTCTGAAGCACTACATCCTGCACTATGAGGACTCCACAGTGTTCATTAGCTGGCTCATCATCTGTCAATAATAGCGTTTTCTTTTCCAGGCACCAAAAAGAAACTGCAGAAATCAATCTACATAGCTCAACTACAAAATCATAAATAATTGAGCTGGAATAGAGCTTGAACATCTGTCTACTGGTAGATTACTGAATCCCAGGATGCTGCTTGAAAGATGTTTATGTGTAGTTTACAAACAAATTATTGTACTTGATTTGAGGTTGTCAGGTACAGTCTATACCTGAGCAATCGATGACATGGGGGACGCTTGCTACGCGTCATGACCTGAATTCTCAGTGGCAGAGCTGAGCTGTGTTTGGTGTTACTTTGTCTCAAAAACTCTGGGATCTTAGCTGGGTTCAAGGATATATACCAGCAGCTAGAAGGCTGATAGGGTAATGAGAGATTGAAAGGAAAGAAAAGTAGCTCAAATCTGAGATGAAAAAGCAGAGAGGGACAGAGAGAAAAAAATTGCTGAAGTTGATGCTCAGACAGGTAGTGGCACACTTTTGAATAGGCACTATTGAAAAGACTAGATATAAATGATATTTGGGGTTGTACTGAGTAAGACAAGAAATCCTGCACGTATCTGATAAACCGTAGCTGTGAAATATAAAATCAAAAACTTGCAAGAATTACTAGCTGTTATGTTAGGAATTGATCATCTCATTTAACTTCCTAACTGAGCAATCATTCCTGTATTGCTAGCACTGTTATGTATTGCTTGGTTCATTTACACTTAATTGATTAAAATAGTTGTTTATGAACCCAAATGAAATTCAGAAAGAAATTTGCATACCATTAGGTGAGAGGCGCTGTTGCCACATTTCCAAGTATGAAAGAATTTATGAATTTTATAAGCCCTTAAATGCCATGGGAATAATTTTTTATTATGACTGAAATAAAAATGAATTCCATCATAACATGTGCTGTAGTATGAGGAAAAAAATTTTTAGTGGGTTTTATTTTATTCTTCGCAGTGTTGTTTAACATTGTCAGTTTTTCATATAGCTTACCTAATGTGCTGAAAGTTGAGCCTCAAACTAAGAGATACAAGCTTTTTAGCTGATAACCTACAGGCATAATATAGGCAAAAAAGCAGTTATTGCAATATATGCAGAATAAAATGGAAGTCAAATTTGGAGATTGAAAGCCAGGACAAATGGTAGGAGACTAGAACAACAGTTACTCGAGGAGGTGCGGAGGAGAGTTTCACTATGTTGCAGCTTTAAACAACAGTAAAGGAAGTCTCAGAAAGTGGACAGAGAGTAATAAAATACAAATAATGTCGCTGGAGTTCATGGAAAGCTTCCTTGTGTGGTTTTCAGACAAACTGTTCAAAGGCATCATTTTGTCCCTCACATACTGTTTTATAAATGGAGTTTTAACATGGACAGATAAGATTTGATATAAACAAACAAACAAGAAATAGGCAAATGAAAAATAAGCAAAGGAGAATACCGTCAAGTTCTGGGATTGGCTTCAAGGGGAACAGAAATATAAAACAGACTATTTCAAATTAGGCTTTGATGCATATATAATAACGGTCAATTGTCAACTACATAATGATTTCCTTTTAATGAGAAAATTCTTTATATGCCATTTATTTCACATGTTCTGTTGTAATTACCTGGTCTTCAGCTTGGTATGGAATGGCTTGAATGGGAATGGAATGATGGCCATGGGCAGCTGAAATTTTTGTCAGCATCTAGCATTATAGCTGAAATGATCTTCATTAGTCCTGAAAAGTGGTTGTAAGGGCTTAATCACAGCAACACTGCAACCAGAATTCATGAATAAATGTATTGTAGTTTTGTAACATCACCCGCAAGTCCATGATTCTACTCATGATTAAAACACTGAACATTCAGTGGCCCGGGGCTCTTTGTTCCTGAAAATTGGGGTGGTAGGTAGAATCAAATCCATATGGAGTCTTTTTTCTTCCTGTGACATTTGTGTGTATGTCTTGGGAGAAGGAGTGTTAAATTAATAAAAGTCCTTTGGCCCTTGAGCTATTGAGGCTGATGTTGAAGATACCTCTTGTCCAGTTAGGGGTGGAAGAATGACGAAAAATGTAAATAGCAGAAATGACTTCTACATTTTAATTTACTCTATTCTGTATCTTTTAATATATGACAGAACTTTTAAGAATTTAAATTGATTGTCTCAGTCTTTGCAGTGTAGGTGCCCTAGACCCAGCAATTACAGTTTGCTTCAACATACGGTGTAAGATAGTGGACGCAAGTATTGACACCACAAGAAGGGAAAGACGGTTGACTTGCTTATAGTCTGTCCTTGTGAAGCGTGGATTAAATTTATTGCTTTTTTTGTGTTTATCTCTTGACCCTTACCAAGTCATGAATAGCACAGATGTATTGTCCATTGTAGGTGAATGTGAGTGAGTTGTGCCCATGCTGGTGGGGGCTGCACACAGACATAATCATGCGCTGAAAAAGCTGTGGGTCTGGCTGTGTCAGGTTGTTGCCTTCATGCTCATGTGGCTTCTTGGCTTCTCGTTAGCGCAGAGCACAGACAGAGCCTGCTTGTATTTGCATGTATAAGTTTGCACAGGTACATTCTCCCTCTTCAGTGGCCTATATGCAAAATCAATATATTATTTCTTGATAAAAGGTTACTGTGAGGAAAGAGAAAGTCCATGTTATGAGGTGATCAGGTATTCTTATGTTTGCCCTGCAAATATATGAGACAAACTATGACAATTAAATAATATCGCTAAAATGTATCTTAGACCCAAGTATTGTAGTGGAGAGATAGTGTCTTTACTGATAGATTATGCTGCTTCTCAGAATGCTGTCCCTCTCATATGTTGTCCCCTCACTTTTTCAGCTTTAAATTTGAAATTAAATATAGGTGAACTTTGAATCAGAGGCTGAGAGAAAGGGAATTTTTTTCTTTTCTGGGAAAACTATTTTTCTCAGGGAAAAAATCCAAACTGATCAGTTATAGATGAGCACGAAGTCAGCAGTAAAAAGTAAATGCATCAGTGCACTGATGAAACCCATTGTATAGCTAAGACATAATGCGTGAAGTAAAATAGCAGCCTGAACAGATCTTTTCAGATCTCATCTGGCTGGTTTTTATCATTCAATCAGATTTTTTGTAAAAGTTTCATCATTATACTTGAGTTTTGAGACTACATAGATAGTTTTTTGTAGTTTATATCTGGGTTCATACTGGCTTTGGTTTCTTGCTGCTTATTTGGGCTGAAAAAATTATATTTCCACCAGAAAGACCTTCTATTTTAGTCAAAGAATTTTAAAATAAATGAGTATTTTTTAAAAGTCTGTGCACAGTGTCCAGAAATACCCCATACCTTATGTTTGTGTATGAAATATTTTCTTGCTGATTATGCTAGCAGAATAATCTGAATAAATTTTCCATTCCGTGCTTGAAAATACAATCAAAATCATTCATTACTTGCTGAAAAGCTTTCACCTGTTAGGTGCTTCGAAGCTTTCATTTTGTCAGTAGGGAAACCAAGTAGTTAAGTGCCGAGCATCTTTATCATCTCAAGGACACCATGAAAGACGAAGGCACTCACCGTTTTGCAGGATCTGGAGCCCACCTTTTATAAATGCTTTTCTCCAGAGAATACTAAGCTTCTATTCAGGCATTGTTAATCCCTTAGCTCTCGTTTTATTGCCATTCCTCCATGTGTACAGATATTTCATTCAGAAGTACCTGCTAGCAAGAAAGGGTATTGTATGTGATGCTTAAAAGTAAGGGTGTCATTCAGCTTCCTGAACCACCAGAAAAGGCTGAATGGCAACACTGGTTTGTACATAATATCTTTCTAC
This sequence comes from Chionis minor, assembly GCA_013398295.1. Lineage (NCBI taxonomy): Eukaryota > Metazoa > Chordata > Aves > Charadriiformes > Chionidae > Chionis > Chionis minor. Next base: position 1,120,275 of record VZSF01008262.1, read on the forward strand.
TTCCCTATAAAATACAGTAAGGCAGTTGCAGTTTCTGTATTGTCTTTAGGACCAAATGACTGTCATTTTGTGAAAACAAACAAACAAACAAATTGCTAAAAATTGGTGCAGTAAAATAGAAATGTTGTATGTATCATTGAATCCTAGTCTTATGTATCTTCATGCTGGTGCACCAGATAACCATGGGATTACTGTTAAGTAGCAGTCTAATCAAATGCCTGGTGAAATCACACAGCACTTGAGGCAGGAAGAGACCTCTGGAGATCATCTAGCTCAATCACACTGCTCAAAGCAGTGATTAAATAGAGTTAACAAGAGCAGATTGCTCAGGATTGTGCCCAGTCAGGTTTTGAATATTTCCAAGGTTGGAGACTTTACAAGCTTCCTGAGCAAACCCGTTCCAGTGTTCATTCACCCTTAAATTAAAAATAGGTTTTTCTTTTTTTCTGGTATTCCTTTCTGGTAAAGATTGAGGCAAAGAAAGCATTGAGTACTTTGGGTTCTTCCACGTCCTTTGCCATCAAGTCCCTTGCCCCATCAGCAGCAGGCTCACATTTTTCCTTGTCTTCCCTTTGCTTCTGATACAGCTGTGGAAATAGAAACTCTTGTAGCCCTTCACTTTCCTTACTAGATTCACTCCACCTGGGCTTTCTAACCCTGTCCATCTGCATGCAAAGATAGTGTCTCTATATTCCTCTTGCATAACCTGACTCTGCTTCCACCTCTTGTTTGCCTCCTTTTTACACCTGAGTTTTGTCAGGAGATCCTTGTTCATCCATGAAGCCACCAGCTTTTGGTCACTGCTGCCAAGGCTACCCCCAACCAGTTTTCTCTTGAGAAGTTGTGAAGTTCAACAGGGCAGCTGTCCTTGTCAGTTTGTCAGTCACCTCTGGCAGGAAGTTACCATCAATGCACTCCAGAAATCTGGATTGCTTGTGCCCTGCTGTGCTGCGCTTCCAGCAGATATCAGGGTGGTTAAAGCCCTCATGAGGACCAGGGCCTGTGCATGTGAGGCTTCTTCCAGTTGTCTGAAGAAGGCATGATCTGCTTCCTGATCCCATGGTCTGTAGCAGACACACCGTAACGGCTTCTTCCAGTTGTCTGAAGAAGGCATGATCTGCTTCGTGATCCCATGGTCTGTAGCAGACACACTGTAACATCACCCATGTTGGTCTGAACACTGATCCTGACCCATATGTTCTCCACCAGCTCCACAACTATCTAGGGCACCTCCTCCTCCTCTTCCAGCCTGTTCTTCCCAAAGAGCCTGTATCCATCCATTGCAGTACTCCCACTGTGTAAGCTGTCCCACCAGGTCTCCAACATCCCAGTAAATTGTAGACCTGCAACTGCAGGTAGATCTCTGATTCCTCCTGCTTTTCCCTCTTGCTTCCTGCATTGGTGTACAGGCACTTCAGGGAGGCACCCAGTCGTGCTGATTTCCCAGGAAAGGCAAATGAGGTTTCTCCACAGTGCTGTCCTGTAGGCACATCCTTGCTGTTGTGCATATGCTTGAGGTGGGCTCTTTTCAGTCCTGTGCTCTTGATTATGAGGATTCTTGTGTCTAATAAACCCCCACACCTTTTTTTTGCCAGCCTGGTCCACCACTCCCTCACTTGGTTGTTGCTCATCTTTGCCCTCCCCTGTTGGTCTTAGTTTAAGGCAAAGATGTTTTTTTCCCATTTTGTCAGAAATTACTTAAAATAATTATATTGCTATGTCTGGAAAAAAATTAACAGTGGATTTGAAATTAAAATGTGTTATTTTAGAAAGTTTTTCAATTTTAGTAATTTAAAATGGAATTACTGGATAAAGATTCAAATAAAATGATACATTTAAAAAATAAATAGTGTTACTTAAAATAGTTTTTGAAGGTCAACCAATAATCTCAAAAATGTTGTTGGGGGTGGGGAAAGGATGAGCATGTGATAAACTTACGGGAAACAAATATATTTTTCTGTCTGCACTTCTGTGTGTCAGCATGCACAGCTCTGTAGGTTACTTTAAAAACTGTGTCTAAATTTTGTTGATTCACTTTATTATGATTTGATATCAGCATAAATTCACGACCTCATTTTCTTCATTCCATGTATGAACTATTTTCAGTTGTGTGCACAAACAACACAATATACATAAAACTCTTCTGTCACACCTCATCCTAACTGAGGCATTAAATTGTTATCAAGACTCTCAGAAGCAAACAGTCTCACCATACCAACCTTTTCTGGTGAAGTTTTGAAGATACCAAGGATGAGAAACCATGACCTAAATTTGAATAATGCATTTAAAATAGTATAGTGTTGTTTACGCATCTTTAAAAACTGTGACTGAGGTTCTTGCAACAGCAATGAGTGCTGTGCTTTTCTCCCAATATAGCTAACATAGATCTCAGTTAAATTTTAAGGTCTCCATGTGCTGTAGAAGCTCGACTACCCATCAGTTTTATTTAGCTAAATTGAAGTAGTCTTTCACAATTTATTTATGTTTACATTTCTTTCTTTGTCTTAAGCCTTTTGCCTGATATAATTTAATTTGGTATCCTTAGTTTATGTCATGAGAAATATTAACTCTCCCATATTCACTTTTTCTGCATTTCATAGATCAGTAGAATCACAGAATGGTTTGGGTTGGAAGTGACCTGTAAAGACCATGTAGTCCAGCCCCTCTGCCATGGACATCTTTCACTAGATCAAAGCCCTCTCCGTGTCTTTCACATCTCTTCCCTGTGTGGTCATCTCGATTCTGATTTTTTTCAGTCCAGAGGTTTAACCCCTTCCTGCATGGACCCCATTCCATGACTTTGCTCATTCTTGCTCACCCTTCATTTTTTCTTCACTTATCTTCTCTAGCCATAAATATGAATTCTTTCTGTCTTCTGTATAGTCAGACGAAGGAATGCTACTGTTGATTTTAATTTATCTTCTAGCTGTTAAATCAAAAAATTTAGAGAAGTTGGATGTTTTCAGTTGGAAGTTTTAGGTTTGTAGTCAATGTAACAAAACTACTGTGAATGTTTTGTGTCGATAAGCCTTGCGGTATGTCTGAAGTTCTGAAGTAAACTTCACATTAAGCACCTATTAATTATATTAATTTGATTTTTACTGTTTTAGAGTCAGGGGTTTGACAACTCCTAAGATGACATTAGGCGATCATTAGTGAGGTTGAGAACTAATTATTGTTTCACGTATGTGCTTGGCAGCAAGGATGCAAGAGAAAACGCAGCAAAAGCAGTTTGCTGCTGCTTCAGAGCAGGAGCCCTTGGGGCACTGTGCTGTCCCAGTTGCCTGCCCAGGAGCTGCAGAGGGACTGTGGTAGAACCATGCTGGTGCTGAGCCCTCAAGTCAGGTTTCAGGGCAAGGATAGAGAGGGCTCAGCCCTGTGTTACCAGATTTAAAAAATGTGATGATGAAGACCATTTTGGCTTAGATGTTGGGTCCTTATCTAGATGTAACATGCTACGTGAAGAATCTCACGTTCTCCAGTGAATTCGGGGAAACGATATGTATTTTTGGAGGTATATTGGATACCTCAGGAAATGGAACAGACACAGACTTGTAAACTCAAATTGAAACTGAAGACTGAAGGGGAAATTCGCATTGTAACTGCTCAGCAGCAGTAAGCACTGAACAAGGAATGGCGTGGCATGGAAGGCAAGGTGGCTCTACTGCAGAACAGGTTAAACTGGCTGGAAGCAGGGATGCCAGGGGGAGAAGGACTCCCTGGGAGGGAGTAGAGTTTTCCTTGCTGATGAGATAAGAAATGCAGCAGCATTCATTGTCTTGTGGCCTGGAATGGGAGTGCTCAGGGGCCACTTTTGGTAAATGGAGCTGGCACTGGGGGATGAACTGAACACCAAACTGAACACCGTGCTAAGCAATAGCTTATTTTTGCCGACTCCTTGTACTGCTTACGGCAGTAGGACGCGTTCCAATGCATTGTTCATTAAATCTTTGTATATTTAAGCACAAATATGTGTTTAATTTGCCTCAAGTGTTACAATAACAATTCACCAACACGAGGAATCCAGTCGAGGTGGTTGACTTCCCATGTAGTTGGTATCAGCGCTCTGTAGTCCTATCTGCTCTGCACAAAACATGCTTCTCTGGCTGCTGCTGACACTGCGGTGGGTGGTGACATTCTGCTGGTAGCATGTTTAACACGCCGTTTCTGGCTACTTACCCAGGCAAACAGGGCTAAGCAGTGTTTATCTAGTGACATACGAAGCAGCACAAGTGACAGGCTGGAGAATGTGTTTGTGATATGCTGCAGGAAATACTACTGAGTGAGCAGAAGGCCTTCTGTAGCTGAGTGGGGTTTTTTTGAGACCTACTGTCACTCTACTATTAGCGTGGAATTCTGAGAATGCCAGTTCATTAGATTCGGGTTTGTTAGAAGTTAGTTGTAGTGCCCTGCAGAAAATAGAAGCTTTGAGGCAAAAAATTATATCAATCTGCAAACAAACAATAGAAAAAGATGCAAAGACTTTTTTTAACTACAGAGATTCCATTTGTTAATATAATGACATTTCAAAATGTTATATTAGAAGTATGCCTTTGGGAAATATAATGTCAAAATGACAAAGGGTAGCAGTTCTAATGCAAGAAGAAATTACATAAATCATATAACTTCAAATGCACTTAATTTTTATTTTAATGTCAATAATGCACATGAAATCATCATAATTATTTTTAAAGTAATATGGTACTGAATGAAAATTTCAGAATTCTTGAGAAATGTCAGTGTTTTTCAGAATTTCTTCCATGATCTGATCAGCTTTTAAGGAAAAATAAATTCAAGGAAGATATGTAACCTTTTTCTAATGTGATTTCTAACATTATATTCTCATTTTCATATCTGCACAGCTCATCTGCAAAAGTTAACTATTATTCTGTTTGTTTCCGTGATCTCCATGTCTTTTTTACGTTTGCCTGCATCCCTACTTAGGCATATTTGTCTTCTGTATATTTACTGAACCTACTTAAGTTATTTTCACTGTTGCTTTGTTTTCCCCTACTCCTTCTACATAAAAGTGCCTGCCCATATGCATCACAGCTGTTCAGAAAAGCAGAAAATCTCAGTGCTGTTAAATACTGAATAGTAATTTCTCTTGCCAGCTGAAGTATTTACCTGATTGTACCTGATTGTACAAAATGTGATTGTTTTTCAAGGCAGGGATTCCTTTCTTTATGTATTATGTCACTGATGATGTTCACTTTTGTATTGACTAGAATTTAACTTGTTAGTGTTGTATTAGCTAGTGTTTAACAGTATTGCTCTGCTTTACCAGTATGAAGAATAACTTGCTGTGAATATGAGTGGGGTGCAGTAGTCTTCTAGGATTATTGGTTTGAGGGCATCAATGTTCAGTAGTAACAAACTATGGGAATTATCACGTGTTCTTGTATCTGTTGGCACCTGGTTTAACTTTTTAATTCCTGTGGCTCTGAGGGCTGTCAAAGGACATGCAATGGGCTGCTTTTGAGCTCTTGGTTAAGCAATTACAGTTTTATGATCTGGTTTGGAATATTTAGTCTTTGGAACGAGTAAGTCCCTAGAATAAAGTCAAGATTCTACGATTAAAAACTGTCATTCTTGCTAGTTCCTTGGTAGTAGTAACTCATTTCACTAGGTATGCTGTTGAGCAAATTCTGATTCACACTTTCCAGTTGGTTGTTACAACTCCTTCAGATGCTTTAGAGTACCCAGTGGGGATGCTCTGGCAGGGTAGTAAGCCTAAGTGATATAACAAACAAAAGGAAATAAAGCAAACCATCACTGCCTCCCTTCTGGGACAAGGTGCAAATTGATCTCCTATTTATTTCTAATAAGCCTTTAGTGTCTGGGAATTTTTTGTGTGTATTTTTTTGGAAAGTACATTAATTTCTTGCGTGTATTTTGTTTGGAAAGTACAGTGAAAGTGATTACTCCATGAATTCATAGATATAACTTAGAATCTAGAATGTTAAGCAGATGGTTTGATAAGTCTAAACCCAATATTTCAACATCCCCAAGCAAGCCCTTTTGCATCAAATTTTATAAGATTTTTTTAATAATTTTATTATATATATTTTATAATACAGAAAAAAGTCTGTGCGTACAGGTGTGTGAGTATGTATGTATCTGTACTGTATAAAAATACTGGGATTAAGATCTATTCTGCAAAGGTAGATCTGCAATTTGGTTCTGTGTGGAAAGTTCACACAAAATTGATGCAGAGAGCAGTATTCAGCACGAATTGTTCTGGGTGGAAAATTTCAAATATGCTGTCTGTGCAGAAGACGTATTCCTACTGGTCCAAAAACACAGTGCTTCATGAACCCTGATGATTCACTGATTAGTATCATCAAGACAGGTTCACAACTACTTGGGTATGGAGAATGGACTACTGCTTTGGAACGAATGTCAGAGTTGAAGGAATGTAGGAATGTATGATGTGAAAAATGTTGCTGCTGTTACTACAAACTAAGTCAAGCAAAGCTATTGATGTAACGTGTTTGACCAGCTTTAAGATAATTAGAAACCAGCATGTAGTCTGAAACCTACCCACCCCCCCATACCTGAGATTTAGTGCTGAGTGGGACTGGTAAACAATAGTAACGCACATTCTTTTGGGTAAAGACTGAGCTTGTACTTGAGTTGTACAGGAAGGGTTAAAAGCAAACTTCCCATGAAAGGTAATTTATCAAGTGCTGCTTCTTAAAGAGGTAAATTTGATTAGAGAAATGGACCTTTAGTTGCATTGTACCAAATTCTGTGAATTGAGTAAGAAATAAAAGATATGTCTCAGCTTAATTCTATTTGGGTAATATTGCTAATAATTTCAGAACAGTCACCGAAGAATGCCATAAAGATTGAGGAGTGCAGAACGACAAATAAGCAGCCTGTCTGCTCTTTTTAATAAAGTTTAAGCATGTTATCTTATATTTCACTTCCAGTGATGTTTTAGAGCTAATTTCCGAAGCCATGCCAAGGTTTAAGTTCACTTATGCGAGTTTACAAATGTTACCAAGGGGAGAAACAACTCAAAATGGAACTTGATCTTATCCTGAAGCAAAAGTATCTTCAGTTTGCGTCAGGTTGGACTCAAGAGGTATACTGTAGGTATTACTATGTTCAAGACAGTTTTCTTGAACTGAGTGGGTCACGGATGTCCCAATATCGTGACCACCTATGCTGGATAAATAGCATTCAGAGGTTATTCCAGTTAGTATTTTTATTACTTTTACCCATTTATACTAGGTTTGAGGTCACTGCTATCCTCAGTCTAATCTCAGCAGATTTACTCTGAATTTCCAGAGTCTCCAGCCTCTTTGGTCAACATCTTTTTATACTAACTCTGAACTTGCAACAGGAGTTCTTATGAAAACAGATATATAAGATATTCAAGATAATAATAGAAGCACCATGGTTGTATATGGTGGAAGCTACTTCAGAGCAAGAAATGATTGAAAGGTAATGCCTGTGTTTGTCAGGATTTGTCATTTTTTGTCATAACAAACAGATGTGGCGTTTTGACAGAGGTCCTTGATGTTAGAAGACTTCACTAGATACCACCTGTAGAAGTCATGTCCAAATGGGAATTTTTTATCTTTAAATAAAGATTTATTTTGAAATAGGTTTCAAGAATACAGTACTGTTACCTGACCTATCTAGTGTGAATGTAGAATCTGGGGAGGTGTTGTCAAATGTTATGAGACAATGAATATTTTTGTAAATGTAGTTTTCAGTATTAGACTTCAAAAATCCTATCTAATTGTATTTAAGTAGGAGTACGTACCAAGAAATAAATTCTGATAAGAGTGTATAGGATGACCATAAACTAAACTGCAAGTCTATACAGAATAGGATTGCCTTTTTAAGTTTCAAAAGAGATAAAACGATAGTGAAGATGGATTTTTCCCTTGTCCTTCTATTTCTTCTTCCTTTTCTGCTTTGTCTTACAAATAAAAGCCATTTAAAGCTATTTCAGTATATGGGTTCATCCTTATGTTTTTCTAGAGACATGATGAAGTGCAACAAGGTAAGATAAAGATGGAACAAAGAGGCATACAATAAAAAATATGTCTCTAAACGTACTGCCTCAAAATAATGAACTTGTCAGTCGCATTTAATATATTAAGTGTATTCAAGACCTCTAACATCCAAGATGTTATGTCAGTTGTCAGGAAGGACCACCAGTGTTGTGGACTTGCAGATGGCATGCAACCTGTTAAATTTAATTTCTGGAACTTTATAACTAGTTCAGTTTTTGATAGGAAAACAGGAAATATGCTGTGGCAGTCATGATGCGGTTAATATTTAGAAGCCCAGTACCTAAAGATATTAGGATTTATTCCCAAAATATCAAAGAAAATGCCTTCACTGACTACAGTAGCCTTTGATTCATGCCTCTGAGAAGAGATAATGTGGAAAAAAAATGTCATGACTCTGCAGCTTTCTGGAACTGAAAGAAACTTCAGGCTGTTGAAAATCTGAATACTTTAATTTTACCTAGCATTATAGTATTCCAACACATCAAAAGCATTTAGAAAGTCATTCAGTTAATGGTGGTTTCCTCAGTTGTGTCTTGGACTTCTCAGCCACAAGATGTTACAGTGACTTGCCAGAGGTCAGTTGGTGGCAAAGTGGAGAAAACTGCTAAATATAACTTGCTCTGTTTTTTTCCAAATGCGAGAGGAATCTTATAACTGTTGATGTGTTTAGGTATTTTACTTTTCTCCTACCTTGTTTGAAACAATTAATCGGAACAGAATTATGGTTTACTGTATTGGTACTTGTCAGCACCTGCAGCCTTTTAATTTTGCCTGGGTAAATAATGGTTGTGTAATGTATTTAATCTTCTTAGCCAAAAGTAGGAATCTATGTTTTTCTCTTGGAATGGGTAGGTGCTTGCAGACTACCTCTGTTAATTATATTTCAATTTATTAGTGTAGATCTCTCTTGCAGGCTAATCCCTCTACATAGGGACATACATTTTTTCCAGTAAGTATTCCATTTCTTCTAGAAATTATTCATCTCTAATATATTTGTAGTGTGAGATGGGTCTTTCTAAATGCTCCCTAGCACAGATACAGGACTATCTGAAGTACTGCTTTGGTTTGTTAAACTCTGTTACTTTCCATCCTTTAAACCAGTAAAACAGATAAACTGGTGATGGCAAAAATGCTCTTCAAAAACTGTTGTGATTTTTCGAGTGAGAAATGACTTTATTATAATCAAGCTTCTCTGTTCTGAGAGTAACTTTCTATGAAACATGATAGAATGTTTCTAACACCCGCATTCAAGCTACAAGTTTGATCCAACTGGATCTGACACAGAGGTTCTGAATCCTCTAACCCTTCTAATTAATCAAGTACACATCAGCTTGAGAGATTTGAGATTGAGTTGAGATGACTTATTCAACCCTATGGCTGATGGTGTGTATGGCATACAGGCTTCTATTGTGCATTGCCATATATTCTGCTTACCATAACTAATATCTAGACTGAGTCTGTTGTGGCAGAATAAAATTTTGTTGAAAACAATTTCTCATATAATTATTTCACGCAGTGTTTTGCCTAAATTTTTCCAGAGTAAAAAATAGTTGCACAAAAGAATTGGTGGGCTTTAATCCTGAGGGGGTTTTTTTTTTTTAATGTTTAAGTCACTCAAATCCATTTTCAGTTTTTGGTTCAAAATTACAGTGTGGCATCTCATTGTATACATATAATAGTATGTGAATACCAAAACTGGTTTATTACAAAAGAATATCTCCTTCCCTAATTTGTTTAGATAGACTACCCAAATGGTTTTATAGCTATCGTTCACAGTTTTCAGAGCTCACATATTTCAAATCTGTTAATGACTGCTGCTCTACTTTCTTTTGTGGCACAAACATGATTTGACAATAAAGACAGAATATTTCTAATCAAAAGGAATATGACTGTAAAGGAAAATAAAATGTAGATACAGTAAATGTCAAACTATGACTAAATTGGACAAGTACAGAACATTCAGACCTGATTTGCTTTAAAGTGTCTAAATCATGAGAACTCAAAAACTAGTGTTTTGATGGCAGAATAGTCTTTTTAAATGAAATTACTTTCTTTATCCCCAAGGAAATTAAAGTATAGTTGGATTTTCTGTAAAAATATAATATGAATTCATAAGACAAATTCATGTTTTTAAAAATAATAAATTTAATAAATAAAATTAAATAAAGTAAATAAAAAATGACTAGCTGCTTGTCTGCTGCTGCTCTGCACTGGGGAGGGAGAAGCCCTGGGCTCTAGGGTGCATCTCAGCTGGAGGAAAACCTTGACTCTGGACCCATCTCTGGTTGTGGTGGTGTTTTTTTTTGTGTTTTTGGTTTTTTTTAACCCCCTGTGCTGAACTGCCAAAAGCAGCGAGGAAAATGCTTAATCAGGACTCTAAAACAAAGGCACTTTATCTCTCTTACAGCACTATTTATTTGCGTCNTGGGTGGGTGGGTGGGTGGGTGTGTGTGTGTAAACCTGCTTCGATAAAAGATTATGGCTAACTTAGTTTTGATTTTTAAACACGGAACTTTCATTTCTATTTTGTTTATTCATTTATTCAAAAACTCTTATCAAAATTCTGACTAACTCTCATCTTCCAAATAACTCCTAAAGGAAACAATGGGCTACGTTATGTTAATCAAGTTACATTAACTATGATTTTAATAATTTTCAGGAGAATGCCAGGATTTTGTGAGTACCATAAAAACATTTACTCTGTCTTAGGAAAATAGGATCTTAAATTCATCTTAGAATCCTGTACTGGAATAATTCTGGAAATGTTCAGAAGTTATAAATCAAATCGTGCCAATTTTGTCATTCTTTGCAAAATACCTTTCTTTGCTTTAATTGCTGTTTTATTTAATTATACTCTTCTGTAATAGATGACAGAAATACTTTTTTTCAAATGAAAAAAGTTGTTTGGTGTGAAATATTTGTTTTGATAATTTTATTTCATAGCAAATACTCACATGTTGTGGTTTGTTTTTTTTTCCCATTCAAATTAAAATACGTTTCAAAATTGTAAAACTCATTGCAAAAAAAGGAGGTTTTACCTTCCACATATGGTACCCTCAATATTTTTTTTCAAAAAACGTGTGTAGAACTTCTTGGTTGTTATTCCTTGCTGCGTGAAAACACCTATGACCTGTTTTTCTTAAATTTCATCATGGTCTGATGAGAAGCTTGACTAAGTTGTATAGTTAACTGGAGATGAAGGCGTGTTGCTTGACATGGAGAAACACCTCATTTTGTCACTGAAGGGCAGACTAATATTTGTATGCTTTGCTTGTCTTGCAAAAATCTGTAGTTTGCACTACAGTTCCTGAAAGGCCACTAGCAAGAGCTATATTAGGTAGGTTTGCTTTTTAGCATGAAAATTACTGATATGTGCGTGATGTTCTCAAAAGTAGTAAAAAGATGAACAGGCCTGGCTCAAAGGAGATGATGATAACATTTTTAATGAGGAGGGAAAACATAGAATCATAGAATCACTTGGGTTGGAAGAGACCTTCAACATCATCGAGTCCAACCATAAACCTATGCCAAAACCACTTCTAAACCATGTCCCTCAGCACCCGTCTTACTGGTGTTATTGGAATGCTGGTAGCTAAAGTTTTGTGAAAAATGATTTAAACGCTATGTTTCATTTATTTCAGTACTCTTCTTGATGTTTTGTGCATATAGAATGTACCATGATTGTTTTTTCTGTGAACTTTATCCATTGTTTTTCTGTATTGTTCATTTAACAGATTAGTACTTCAGTAATTCACTTGTTTTGCTTTCTTTTAAGTTGTTCTTAAAGTGAAAGTGGGTGAATTAGACATACTTTAAGAACTGACATAGAATATGCACGACTGTCTAGTTTCTGTCTATTCACATTAGTTGAAATAAAATATTTGTTTTCAAATAAGTTGTGTAACAGAGGGTGAACAGACTACTGTGAAACCAATCCATCTGTCATATAATGCTACATTACTGTATTACATCAGCAGTGCTGTTTTTTAAATGCCAAGTATAATTGATACTGAAAGCTTACCATACTGTAATACAATTATTAAGAATAACTTTTTTGCAAGAGCACAATTTAAAATATACTGGTAAAAAAGTGTTTTGATGGTAGCAGTTGTATTTCTGTATTTAATGTTAATGCCTCAGAGCAATTTAAAGGACCGAGAGAGCTGGAAATTTAGTTTTTACACAGTATTTCAGTTCCCTAGATGCTGCAATATTAGCAGATCAGCTTGCCTCCTTCAGTCTTCTCCCACCACAGGGCAGGAAGCAATGCAGAAATCACCAAATTAATTAGGCCTTATCTTCTCCATATGTTGGTGAAACACTGGAACAGGTTGCCCAGAGAGGTGGTAGATGCCCCATCCCTGGAAACATTCAAGGTGAGGTTGGACAGGGCTCTGAGTAACCTGATCTAGTTGAAGATGTCCTGGCTCATTGCAGGGGATTTTGGACTAGATGATCTTTGGAGGTCCCTTCCAACCCAAACCATTCTATGATTCTATGATATAAGTGTTCCTCCTTGCAGTTTCATTGTGAATGGAGAAGTAATCCTGTGCTTTGATCAGCTTCCTCATTAGCTGTTGTCCAAAGCAGGTTAGAGAACCTCAAAATACAAACAGGTTTATTTTCCAAATTCATATTCTATTTTCATATCATTGTTTACCCTGAAATGATATTTCTGTCAATGTAATTTTAAAAATTTATTGTAATTACTTATCCCCTTTTCAGCATTTGAAGGATAATGATAGTGCATGTTTTTTTAAAAGGTCTCCTCCTTGCTCGGCAATAGCTGCTTCTAAAATGATCTGCTGCCGTCATGTCGCTTTGTAATGTTTGGGATCATCTGACAAGCAAGGAAAAGAGATTCCAACCAGAACAAATTTAGATTTAAAACCATTAGTAACAGATGATGTAAGAAAGCTGTACCAATTTAGAAAACATCTGTTTTTGTGGACTTTAGAAATAAATGACAGTATTTTTGAGTAAATGTAAGTATTCTCCTGAGGAATATAGCTTTTTTTTAGGTAGATTAATATATCATGACTCTGCTGTATCCTATAGCTAATATTTTTGTGAATGTTTTTTGTGAAGGAAGATGTGTGCCACTAACTACCTTTCACTTTTGTATCTGAGTTAGCTATGTAGAAGCTAACTTAGTCTGTGTTTTGCATCTCCTACAAAAATGTGTGCTTGTGTTTTCTTCTTTAAAACCTTAGCCTGGACCAGGGTACCAGAATCTGTTCTGGTCTGGGTTTTTTTTGTTTTCCTGTTGGATTTTAACATTTTGCTTTTGTTCCTCCTTGGAAAAAAATCCAAACCTTTTGAACATTTTTGTAGTATTATTTTGAAAAGACCATTTGGGATCTCAGAAGTCAGGTTTCCAGTTGAGCTCGTCTGTTTTTGAAATATACAAGAGACCCCATTTTTAATGTCACAACCATTATATTGCAAGTGATCAGTACAGCTCCGGAAACATCTTGGCTTTGAAAGACCGCATTTTAAAAATACGTGTTTTGCCTAAGAAACATTTCTATCTCTGGTAACACAGTTTAGAAGCTCAAGTCATGGCCTGACAAATTAATAAATATTATTTGTATTTTTAGCTGCTTTAAAAAATTTGTACCTTATTCTGAATGAATGAGGTATTTTTTACAGAAATCCCTCTATTAATATAAATACTCTTTCACCAAGACCTTCTTCATCAAACTGTGTTTCCTCCTCAAGTACCCATAGCAATGCTTCCTTTCCCTCTGTCATTCTGACCAATGTTTCACACCTGTGATGGAAATAATGATTTTACTGAAAGCAGAGATACAATTTCCAAAATTATCATTGACTTCAGTAGTTTTGAAATTTCACCATCTGGATGTGTTTTTAACTCATTTGGATAAGCTTTGTCTGGTTTGGTTGTGCAACACTAGCATTCAAGGTTTGAGAAAGTTGTATTTCTAATTAATTCTGGTTAATAATTTCTAAGTTCCAGGAAAAACAGATAAATAAACTGAAATGCTTTTATTTATCCATCTGGAATTTAAATATGAAAAACATTCATTTAAAGTGGTAACTTCTGCATGAGCGCATAGATTTTTATATTTTCCATGTCTGATTGTGATTGTGACATTTCCTAAATATAGAAAATGCTTCTTGGCTTGGAAAGGGCAGACTGAAAATACATTATGAAGTAATCGTGTGAAAAAATTTTAAAGAATATTTGAATTATTTTTCAAGTGGTTAGTTTAAAAAAATACAACCACTGTCCATACTTAGTAAGATTTTTTGTTGCTTGAAATTGCATTTTCATGAAGGCCAGGGAGCTGGAATTGCCACCTAGCTGATTTTTTGTATAGTTAGCATAGTGTTTTCTATAACATTTTCTTGATACCAGTATAATATATTCCCCCAAAGTTGTATCTTTTTTCTGTAATGCCAGTTGAGGAGCTTTTAGAACTACTTCTGTCTGCTGTTCACTGTGCAGCCATATAGCATTAATATACATACAGTGAACTTGATATATGTCCTGTATGTTTAGATGTAGGACTCTTAGGTGAGAAAAAAATTAATCTAACTGAAAAAATGAAAGTAATAGCCCATGCTGTGTTACGCGTTTGTTGACATAGTTCTAGATGCTGAATTCTTCAAAAAATATACTGACAGAAGCAAACTTTTTGTGAATTGAATTAAAGAAACCCTTTTTTCTTGATGAAATGCAGTATTAAATAAATTCAGTTCACCTTATCCAAAGAAACAAATCAAGTGAAACTGTGGAGTGGTGGTGGAAATGAAAGGTTACTGGGAGATCTCCGGTTTAACCACTGTATGAGGCAGAGAAAAAAGACATATTTTGTGACATCGAACCACTAGCTCAACATTGGGAGCTCCTGGGCAAAAAAGAGAACAACTTACTGGCATAAATCACTACCTACAGAATGTACTATATGGTATCATCAAGATTTTCCATTTAATATTTCACAGTTTTATGTGATGGGGATTAACCTTTATCCATTCTTTATCTAGGGATCACTGACAGTTGTAGCTTCCAAACAGGCCACATGATTACAGGTTAATCACAGGAGTTCAAAGTATGCTTTTAAGTTATCCTTCTTCCAAGTAGTATTAAAAAGACACCAACTAAATTCTGTTTCAGCAGATCATTTATTTTAATTGTTTCCACATTTTTCATTCTGAAACTGTATTTCTTCCTCAGATACTGTCTTCCAAATAAAACATTTAAAGTAACTTCGTAGAAAATTCTTTGCTGTGCAGTAGTTACCACTGAGCTGCCATAACTGATTTTGCATATGCGATGTGATTTCAATAAACTTTTTTTCCCTTTGAGAGAATATATCTAAGAAGGGATTTATTTTTATCAACTGTAATTAGATAGTTCAGCACTATTGACAGGTGGATACTGCTTCTTTTATAGTAGCCTAGCTGTGTCTCTGTAAGTGCATGTCCATTCGTTGTCCCCAGGACTCTCTGCTTCTCCGGGCATTGATAGCCAGAATTTGGTATAACTGCTCAAAATGGGCAAGGCATGGGAATGAAAAGCAAAAGAACTACTTGTATGACTTGTAATAAACTACAGGCACTTTTTTAGGGAAATGCTGGGTTTGTTGATTAAGCATTTTACATGCATAATTAAAACTGTCATTCCAAAAGCACAATTCTAAATCAGCAAAGTGTGCAGAGCCTATCGTGTTGATGCAAGTTCAGTGGAGAACGTGCAGTGTTGATGGCAGGGACAAGCGCAGTGGGACTGTTCATCTAATTAGAAGATGCTCGGGTCTCAATAATAATTGCATGGAACAGGCATCAATTTTCAAATAAATTCTTAATAACCTAAATTCTTCTTAATAAATTACAAAAGCTTGCCCTGCACTCATTTAATGTAAGCACAGGCTGGTAGTATATATAGTACCACCCTTGTTTTACAACCAACTTGGAACATTACCTATTTGCTGTGTCTGACGCAGTATGGATAAATGGGACAAATAAATTTGAATCTTAATTGAAAATTCACAAATTGATAATTGCAAATGCAGACATAAGAGTGATGACAGATAATGCTTCAATACAGAGGTTTGTGCTACATGCGAAACCAGAACAACTTTGGCTCACCACAAGTATTCTGTTTGAGGACAAGAGTATGAACTACTTGCTCACACCAATTATTTCATACTGTAGAAGGAAAGGAACAAGAGACAGGGGTGTCAGTATCATAGATATGTGTAGTAAATTAGGCTCTTCAAACTATCTCTGTTTCATCCATTTAATATGATTGGAAACTTCTGTGTCAATTTGTCGTTTGATTTTATGGTGTAAATAATTAGTTCAGCAAATAGTGGTTCTGAAAAGGATGAGACCAGTCTTTCTTGTATGCTTTTCAATACGTTATTCTCTAATTTAATGTTCATCAGAGAGTACTTAGGTCAGTTACCACTATTGGTAGACCAAAGAAGCAATATTGCTACCTAGAGGAACTCCTGACTGACTGGTTCTTTCTCAGCAAGCTCAGATAGTTCACGCGTGACTATCATTAACAGTTTGGTTAATCTTGCATGTTCTAAGCCATCTTTCAGCATTTTAAACTTTGTTTTCATTCCAAGTATGAATGAAGAGTTGAAATAACCCAATTCTGCATTAAATGGAAAATGCTAAAATTTTTGATACAGAGATATCAAGCAATCTCATTTTTGCACACTTGATTTAGAACAAGAGTTCTCAGCACTCCTGACCTGAGATGATTTGCTTTAGTGAGAAACACTGAAAACTTGCTTTAGCTTAGTGAGAAACACTGAAATATTTTATCTGGCAACCAGTTTGCCTGTATCTGTGCTTGTCAGTGCAGCCTCCTGGGATTTCTAGTTCTTGTATTTTGTGCTCTTTTCTTCTCTGTGATGCAGCTTGACTAGCTGAACAAAGCCCCCTGGTTGACTGAGTTGGGCAGCTCTCAGGCAGCATTGTGATGATTCAATTAAAGAAGGACATTGCAGTGATTGTTGGTACGTGTAGCCCAGCCAAAGAGCAGCTCACATGGGAAGACGGAGAGTCTGAGGCTCCTAAAGTGTAACTGATAAGGTAGTGTAGCCATTCATGTAAATATACAGATTTTTTGCCTCAGTGAACCACTTTTTAGCTGATGGAGGTCTCCACAGAAAATTTGTAGTATAATTGGCAATGTGTGAGACAGCATGTGTGGTACAGTGGAGTTTCAAGAGAGGAGTACTGTTGAAATCAAAAGCAGTTACAGGTAATTCATTATCAGTATAATATTAACAAGATAAGAATATATCTATCTATTCTGTATACTTAGCATGTGTTGGAAAACAGAAAAATGGCCGTTAGTTAGTTCCACTGAGTTATTCAACCCCTGCATTTGGGTAAAACGAAGAAGAAAGATTATAGCAAAATTAACAAAGCTGTAGTGTAGGTGGACCCCAGTACACTCAACATAGGAACAATCCCCTGTTCTGAGGTATGATAACTGAGTACAAAATTATGCTTAGTTTCGTTCTAGTATTCTTGGGTATACTTTTAATTCCCTGGCACTGAAATTTATTTTAGTTACAGAAATTGAATTGAGATATCTGTAAATGTGCAACTAAGTCAAGTCTTCAAGCTTTTACCATACATCTCTGGAACTTTAGTTAGTTTCAAGACCATTGCTTTCTTTTACTAGTCTTGGAATCCTTTTATCTAGTGACCATCTTTATGTGGAATTGATCAGGCTTGCTTTTAAGGGAAGAAAAAACTCTTGTGCTGCACTGATAAACTTTTTTCAACTTTTGTTGTCTTTGAATTAATTAAAAATCCCCACTTCTTAAGAAGCAGTGATGCTGAATTATGGTGCAAGCAGATAATTTTTGCAAGATGTATTGATGATTAGCAATGAATTTGATGTTTAGATCTAGAAATTTAAAGCTCAGCTTCTTCCCAACCCACATCTTCTTTCCTTTTGCTTCATATAAGATGCATTGTCACTGTTGTCATAGAGTTAGTCTTTGAAATAGATTTCAGAGTCCTTACATGTCAAGATGAAGACTGCAAATTATCTTCACAAGGAAACAAGTGAAGTTTAAATATTAATATTGTACGTTTGGTCTGAATTGCCTATGCATCAGAAGGTTAGAGAGTTTTTAGTCAGGGTTAGAATTGGCGCACTGGTAAACAAATTTTTTGATGTATATATTTATTTAGAAATGTTTCTGTAGAATCCTTGCCGCACTGTGAACTTTGTTCTAGCTACACTTTCCCTATTAATTGTTTATAATGACAACTGAAAAGCTAAAAGACGTGCTTATGCAACTTCCTTTTCTCAAGCACACTGAGCTTCATTTGCAGATTGAGACGAGGCAGTTGTTGTTTGTGGATTTGTGTTGAGTTCTTTGAGAAGGTTTAGGGCTAAAAAAGATCCCATTGCATGATCAGAGCCAGTGAGATTTAGCCAGGTAAGCACAGAAGAAAAGAACTGTGAAAGGCTAATTCTGAGGTGAAGTGAAGGAGGTTATATTTCACTTTAGAGCATCGGGTCAGGTGACTCAGAAGCACAGGGATACATCAGGAAGGAAAATTATTATATCAAGCAGCATCTTGTGTTTCCCAGATTAGACTTCTTGAGCAAGATTAGATGAAGAATTTCCTTCATCATCCTAATTAAACTGTTCTGCCCTTTTCATTGTCTTAGGTCGTTGTTGATGAATGATGGAGAAGTGCCTTGACTGCCGCTTCCCAAATAAAATTAAATGAGATGTTTTTCTGTGGAATTTAAAGCAGCTAAAACAGAAATAGGGACTATGTATATTGAAAGTTAAACTGTGTACCTGCATATGTTAGGTTAGATGGTTTTGAATCTTTGATTGAAACTTTTTTTTAAAAAAAATTGCCCTTCATTTTTTTGAGTTCTTATGTTTAAGATTTAAGATGACCACAAAACACAGGTGACCTTTTAGATTACTGCACAAAAAGGGACAAGACAAATAAGAATTTTGTAGTCTAACACATAACGTACAGAATCCATGTCAAGTGTAACTAATTAGGAGTCTGCAGTTGTGTTCTACCTTTTTTCAGAACATTCCCACTCGCTTATACAGTAATTTTGGTACACTGAATTAACCAGGCAGTTCACAATGATGCTGTCTGCAGTGTGAGCTGCCTTCTGCACAGAGGGTGTTTGCTTCTGACATGGAACGATAATCCGAGCTAGACGTGCAGGGGAGGGTGTAATTTTGCAGTGCAGACATCCTAGAGCTCACTTGGCTAATCAAAAGCAGAGAACCCCCTCAGAGCTACAGTCCCCAGCACAGTTAGGTTTTATACAGTTTAGATTAAATCTTGTCCATGAAGCAAATTTAGGAAAGCATATGGGAGTGACAGTTAACAGTTTATTCCATATACACTCAAAAGACTCATTATGGGCAGCTCTAGGAATGCCAAACATTACACATTTGCACTCTTGTGTGTTCCTGAGAAAGAGGAAACTGCATACCACTACCTGTAGTATTATGTTCCAGGATTGTGTCCTACATTTCTAGTCATCCTTATTATAATGCGAATAGACCTTTATCGTGTTGCTTTATGTCTAAACTGTCTTCTAAATTTTGTCTGTGTAACATACATTATTATTCACTCTGCAGTTCTAGCAATATTCTTATAAGCTTATGCAGCATGTATGGATTTATAATTGAGTTTACTTCTGTTCATTTCAATAGAAGACCATGCTTCTATGGTTATAATTTACTTTATTGTTTCAAGCAAAGATATTCGCTTGAATGTGAGAAATTTCTTATTTATTTAAAGGTCCAATAAGACAGTTTACCAACTGAATTTAGAATGGTTTCAAACAAGCCTTCGCTTATTATATGGATGATAAAAGTAGGGAGAGATTCCTTTTTATAGACAACAGTTTGTCTGCTTGACAGTTTTTTCAGAACATTATTAATAGCCTTTTCTATTTAAATAATTAAATTCTATGTCAGATGAAAGTCATTACAATGAACATTGATTATTTTCTTCTGTTACATTTGTACATTGCGTGATTCTGAGTAGTAGAGTCAGTCTTCCACATCTTGCTAGCAATATGTACTTCTTGTGTGTACTTTCTGTTTTGGACCATGCCACTGAATTTGTGTTCCTTAGGTTGTTAATTTATGATCCATGAGTACATTCAAACAGGAACCTCCAGATACTCTCTGAATAAACAGGTTTTTCATGAGCAGTCAAAATAATTGATTTTGTTTTCATTTTTTGGTGGGGATTTTTGTTGTTTTTCTGTATATACACCACTAGTTACCCCAGCCCCTTT
This sequence comes from Chionis minor, assembly GCA_013398295.1. NCBI lineage: Eukaryota > Metazoa > Chordata > Aves > Charadriiformes > Chionidae > Chionis > Chionis minor. Next base: position 1,140,606 of record VZSF01008262.1, read on the forward strand.
CCCTTTCCTGGCTCTATACAGCTCCCCCATTGGGCCAATTAATGCACAGCTGCAACTAAGGCTGATTTGCTCTTTGCTGATTTGGGTCATCTGGCTTCAGTGGAAAAAAGGTGTATAACAGAATTTAGTCTGTTAGTGTCTTTTCTCAATACAACCCAGCCACAAACTTTTAATGAATTCTTTGGGAGCCAACTGCGGGGATAGAAATGAGGTAGAAAATTTTTTTAAGATTCAACTAATAATTTAAAATGCTCTGTCACACAGAATTTTTCATATGGAGTATGTTGGTGGTTTAAGGAAAAAGGAAGGGTAGTTGTAATTCATTTTATCATGATATAATTGAGTACTTTGAGAAGTTAGATACTCAAAGAAAGATGGAAATTATCTAATGTCTAAACTTCAATTACAAATTCTGCAACAATGAAGACTGGCATTGTCAGCCAATGACTCTGTCTAAATATTCTTTGTGTTTTCCAGTAAAAGGGCTTGCTGTTCATAGTTCACATGAAAGTGAACCTTTGGGTGGAGCATAATTTGTAAAATGTACAGGCCAAATTAGCCTAAAAAGTTGAGCTGGAAAAAATTAGGTAACGTAAAAATATTAAAAAGCAGCAGGGTAATTTTAAACATTTTTATACCCACTCAATTACCTACAATAAGTCTTATGTTTCTGGCTCTGCTGTCTCCAGGGATGCAAAATTGCATTATGTTGTATTTTTTTCCCTCATCTCAAAAGAAAATAAGGAATTTTTGCTTTGAACTTATAAGCTTTATTGTTGTTTTGAACAGCCTTTGTGAGAACTGTATAGTCCTCTAGAAGGCTCTGTGAGTCTATTTTGCTTTTATATGTGGTACAACACCAGTAACACAATCAAAACATGAAGTTCTATATCCAGCAATTATTTTTAACTACTCCTTCTACCTACTTTAGCTAAATCTCTTTGTTCTGCATTAGTATTTATTTCTCAAGAGACTTTGAGCACATACTGTTTTTACTCTTGTCCACGAATAGATTAATTGCAGTCCTTTACCTTGTTCAATACAAGTAAATATAAATGATAAATTAAAAAAGAAATAGCAAGACTGTATCTGTCATTCTGAGAGATTGATCTAGGATTTCTTGGAGAATGTATTTTAGGAAATAATTCTGGATTTCTTTTTCTTTCTTTTATTTTTTTTCTCTGTGTTTAGATGGAAGACGTCATAGCCCGCATGCAAGATGAGAAAAATGGGATTCCTATTCGTACAGTCAAAAGTTTTCTTTCCAAGATCCCCAGTGTCTTTTCTGGTAAGAATCAAAGTGAATTTCATACTTTCATATTTAAATTTTCCACTCTACCTTGTGTAAGGGGATGCTCAAATGAAAAACACTTTTCACTGAGTGCTATGGGGAATTCACAATCATCTGGTCTGGAGGAGACATTGACTAGCCTTTTAATAATTTAATTATAGAAATTTTTGGTGTTTCGCTCACTTCGGAGTTGGGCTTACGTAGAGATGTTTTTGTCCTGCAAATTAAGTGAAGGGAATACTCAATTTACTGCAAAACATAAATTATCTGAAGACGGCAATATTTTTATTGCAGAGTTTCTGTATTTCAGATCTGGTTTTTAGCCTGTTTTCATGGCAAGTAAGAGTTTAGTGTACAGGCCAGTACATGAAGATAAGAACTGCCATAGCAGCAGCACAAAAGGAAAATCATCACTGCACTCTGCAGCTGATACTGGGTTGTGGCTGTAGACATTTAATACAACATATATGGTCAGCTTTTGTAGCTGGCTGCCTGTGCCCACAAAGCTAAGACTGAGATGTCTGTGGTGATTAGCAAGACAGCTGTAAACTTTATAGCTAATCCAATTCAGTGAATATTGTCATATTCACAAAAATCTGTCCATTTATTAATTAATCAGCATAATATATTGATTAATTTATTTACATACTTTTTATATCAGTTTATTCATTTATATATGTGGACAAGTATCTTTTTGTGTTACCAATGAGTATGTAGCTCCTTTGAATAGATGCCATTGTTGAACCTACTTTTTCCATACTCTGGTAACAGTTGCAATTTTTATAATGGAAAAGATAGTCCTACATTGAAAGTTTTTATCGATGTTTGTACTGTCCAGAACAGAATGAAGAATTCTATACTTTAATTTTTAAGCTTTGGAATGTTTTTGCTGGTGAATAATTCTGGCACAAAGAAGGAGAGAGTCTTCAGAGTGAACAAAATGTCTTTATGATTTTAGAAGCTACTCGTACAAAAACTAGCTTCTGAAGAATGGACCTTTATTTCCACTAAGTTTGTACAGCATGACATCGTATTAAATGTTCCATATTAATTGTTATTCTCTGCCGTACCTTGTGTAGGATTTCAAACTAGACAGACTACGGTTATTTGTATAGCAGGAGACATTATTTAAGAAAATGGGATTTTTTTTTTACTGGAATAGACATCATAATTTTTAAGGTTGTGTTAGGGTATATATACAGTAGTACATAGCAGTCACCGATACAACAACTTTTGTATTGAGGCATTAACTTTGACAGCTGCAGGGGGAAAGAAAAAGCATAGGAGAGTTCATTTTTTCCTCTTTGCAGATTTTCTCCCTCAAATACCAGGGCAGTAACTTTTGCTACACGTGACTAAAAAGCCCACCAGAACAGCACAACTGTGATTTTAGTTCAGTTAATCTACTTTTTTGTCAGTTCTCTGTCCTGGATGGAATCTCAATCTACAAACCTTCATGTTGAGAGTAGCAGGTTTCCTTTAATGTGCTTGGAGTTTGTGTATGTGTAGCAGATGAATCTCAGCTTGAACTCAAAACCATTGATTTCAAGGAAACATGGGAGTATTGTTGTCTAAGGATTGTGATGATAAGCATGAAAATGTATATAATAACAGCTTATAGCACTGTTATTACCCACAAAAACATCCATATGAAAATGATCAAATCAAGAACAGATGCTCTCCGGTTAAAAAATACATATATGTGTCTATATGCTCATATCTCTCTCTCTCTCTCTCTGTGTCTATACACAGAAGCATGTGTTCTAGCCAGCCATCTGTCCAGGATTACGTCCCATAAAAGCTGGAACTTTGCAATTGTTTGTTTTTTTTTTTTTTTTGTGGGGAGAAGCAAAATAGGTAGGTCTACCACAGATAAATCATGTTCCTGCAAGCATGTAGAAAAGACTATAAGCATCCTTTAAACAATTTGTAAAAATTAAAGGATGTCCATAAACTGTCTGTAGGAATATGGTCTTATTGGCTAGCGTTTTAATTATGTTTTTATAAAAGCAGGAGAGGTATTTTTTATTTTTTGTTTACTTCTTTTTCATAGTGTTGCTTCTAAAAACAGCAAGCAAAAAACTAGTTGAAAGAGGAATCACTTTTTAATGCAGAATTACTGACCATATCTATTTAAGGATGACTACATTAGCAAAATAAGCCTGGGGAATAGTGTCTGAATTTAGCCTTTTAATAGAATGTTGTGATTATAATAAATAGGATGATGTGATTATATTATCTCATTTACTGAGTCCTTCCTTAAATGTTTTTACAAGTAAAATATCCACACAGAGAAACATTTCAAATACAGATAGTTCTATATAGGATGTACATATTACCGTGCTGCAGAAAAACACAAAGAAATATAATACTAAGTTAAAGGTTATTTCGCCTTATGAATTTTTGAAAAAATTATGAATTCTATTGCTTTGTATTTCATATATTCATGGAGAGCAAATAAGTTGCTTTGTGTTGACTGTACATTTGTTTTTGTGAGCAAGCTGCTTGAATTCAAACACGCCATTTTTGGATGTGTGCTAATTACTATTCATATTTGTATCTGCATTTAGGAGTGTACCAGATTAACTTTATGCAGCAGAAAATGGGGTAAATTCACTACAGATGATGAATTGCAGACTAATTTGGATAATAGCATTCCAGTCACCTACAAGCAGGAGGTGAAATGGGTTGTTAAAAAACCCCAGTCTTTGACTGAGCTGCAATATATCATATATGGCAAAATAAAAATTTCTGAAAACAAGGGGGTAAAACCAAAGCTGCTAGCACCTAGCCTGGTTCTACACCTCATTCATTAGTGCGGAGAGATTTTGCCTAGCTGTTTAGCATTAGTGATGGTGACGATACTCAGTTCTTTCAATAAAAAACTCTATATAAAATTGTACCTCTTTTTATGCAAATAACTAAGGTGAACAGCTTGGTATATTACAAAGTCTTCAACAGAAGTAATGGTGCTTCTTATACATAGAAATAAACCATTATTGGAGAGGGAAAAATGCATCCTTGTCTAATTCCGTGTGGGAGTCAGCATAAAAGAATCAGTGGAAGTACAGCATTGGCAGCTGACTATTCTGACTTTTACTTGGGCTGCCTGCAGACCTGCAACCTGTTGTGCTCATCAGTGGACATCTGTGGTGTATATCAGTATGTCGTGACATGCAAGAATAAATATCAAACATCCCAGAATTATTCCGTACTGTTGCTTGTTGGGTCTGATGAGCTAATGGTTTCATTGCACCCAAAGCTTATTTTACACCAAGATCTGCATCATTCACTGTTGCAAAACACAACTTACAGCCTCCATGCCCAGCTTTTTTTTATTATTATTATTCATTTGAGTCAAGTAACTACTACATGTGGCTTTTTCAGCATACTTCTATACTGACTCATCCTGACACTTGCTCACTGCCTTCTGGGGCCATTGTAGCAGTATACTGTATGCCTACTATGATTTCAGCCAAAAATGTTTTTTGTAAAAGACCCTAGAGTGAGTCTCGCTGAATTACCTCATCCAGCTAGTGCTTGTGAGGTGAAGTACAATTAGGTCTTTGAACAGAGAGAATGTACAATGTGCTGTAGCAGATGGTCTTTGTAGTGATGGTTCACCTCAAGCTGAGTCACCCACAATCTTGCTTGCAAGTAGGCTCAGGCTACATGCAACAAACAGATGAATTTGCATGGATAGCTTTGCATAAAACAGACTAATATACCTATGTACCCTGGTACAGATTTGCTAGATTATATTTTAGATCCTACACTGGTCACTGTTAATGGAAATTCTGCTGGAAATCGTTGTATTGCTTTAGTCTTGACTGCTTGAACATATAAACAACACTATGGTGTAAACCATCATTGTTTGAGTAATAGCTTCCTATCTTTGAGAATGGAATAATCTGGTTTTATTATGAACAATATAGTCTGCTTATGCTCACTCACATTATAATCTTGAGTGTGAAAATCACACCAGAGGTTGTGTTGTTTTAAAAATTGCATTGTTCTAAAAGTGTATTTCCTAGCAGAGCCTGAATGATCTCTGAACATCAGGTGAACTGCAAGTTTTTTGAAGGAGGGATTGAGTCAGTTTTCTCAGTAGCTTTAAGTGTAGTTACATGTCTGGGCATCTAAAGCTGGGCTTGAAGATGACACTGAAGTAGTTTCCTATGTGGAAATTTGACTGTTTAATGCCAAAATTTCTGTTATCCCTATTTATCTAAGTCACTTTGTATGATTAATGCCAACGACCGCAGTCAATGACACTCCCTTTTCAGAAGACGTGTTTAAAATGGCGGTTGATGGCTGACTAGACTGCAATAATGCAGGACCTCCTGTATGCCTGCAGTGTAGTTGTAATAATGTTATTCATCAGACATATATTGTGGGTTTGATTTCAAACTTTAAAGGCTCCAAGGAAAAAAAATAGGCAGGCGAGTTTGCTCTTTCTGTGTGATTATGCATTTTGATGAACAAAAGAAAGGCTTGCTGTTGTTGTCTCCATGGTTTTAAAATGTTTTGGAGGAGTGAAGAAGATAGTTTATATAGACATCTTGCCAGTCAACAATAATAATTGCATGAAGGTTGTCATGTGCATTCTTTACTAACACTGATTAGGGCATTAGGAATAAAAAGCAGGCAATTTGCCTGGAACATGGTTCACCATTAGGCCTGGAAATGGATAAAAAAACTTGCTGGAAATGATGAATGTAGGGAGTCTGACATATGAATCATAGGGATTAGAAGGAGCTCTAAAATATCATTTTTATTTTTACTAAGGAGAGACAGCAAGTAAATGCCAAAGTTTTGCTGTTCACTTTCAAGCAGAAAGAAGCGTTCAGAGTTTACAGATAAAGCACTGCAATAACTGAGAGTTCGTTTTGAGGGTCTTTACAGGGTGGGTGGGTGGATTTGTCAGTACTAGTACTGAAAGCTTCATAAACTAATCATAAAGTGGATATTTCATTAAGACAAATGTAGGGTTATAGCGGTGTCTTAGGGTCATTACAGAATATCAGTGTAATGCTTTATAGGACTTTGAAGCATATGAGACTTGGATATGCTTGGTGGATATGCTTGGTGATTAATAATATCTGGGGAGAATGTGCCAATAGTGTGGTGTGTAACGGTGAATGAGGGACATGGTTTAGCTTTTTTATTGAAGGATCGGGGACAACTATGAGAAATGTAAGTTCAATTAAAGAACACACGCAGAGAGAGAATAAAAAGTATTCAAGGAAAGTGTGTTCACGCTAGCTGTTACTGGCTGTTTCTGGTGCATGGCTCAATAGTTTTGGAAAGTAGTCACAGCTTGAACCAGCAAAAATAGGAGAAGGAGATCAGTAGAAAGGTGGTTTTTTAACATCTCCTTCTGAGTTAAAGAGAAAGTTAAAAGATTCATTTACCTTTCCCAGGAAAATATAATCCATGTGAAGTCTTCAGATTTTTCTTATTCTTAGATGTGAAGTTGATATTGTGCTTTTTCCATACAGACATGGCATTTTCACATTTTTTTGAGAAAGATTATTTCCATCGTCTGTCATTTTTATTCATAATTTTTCATGATTTCAGAAAATGCTTATTCCTCTTCTGCTTAGGAAATTGTTAAGATAATGAGATCTTGCACTTTGATTAGCAAATATTATTCACATAATCATTAATTATTAGTCTTTATTTCAGCACTAGTAGTAGCATGCTTGGTAAAAATAGAGGATTTATGTGTTTAAGCATAAAAAAATCCTTCTGAAAAGCAGACCAGCAGCCTCAGTAGCCTGGTCAGATGTAGTGAGAGAGCCCAGAGGAAAGCGGTGTCGTAGTAGCTGAGCTCACCCACAAACCACAGGTGGGTGAGCCCAAGGCATGAGTCACAGGAGCCACTTGCAACAACAGTATTGCTTGTTATATAGAGGCAGGCAGCAAAAAATAGAGAGTGGTACAGTAGGAATTGGATGACTCAGGGGACTAATAGCAAGAAAGAGAGCGTTTCATCTGTCATTAGTTTTGATCTTTCCCAGCTGATTAATGAGTTGCTAGCATTTGATGACTTTTCAGTGCTGCACGTGAAATGAGTTGACAGGTTTATCCACTTCAGTACTGGAGGTGACCTACCTGAAATATAAAAAAGAGAAAGCTCTGCTATTTGGATTGACAGAAAAAACCACAAAAGCATAACATGTCAATCATCTGGTACCTTTGAGGCAAAGTAATGTTGCATTACAGGTAAAGACAAGGATTTTGAAATTTCCATTTTGGATAACTTTTCCAGTAAAAGTTAACTATGTGGGAGAAGCTAGGATTCCCATTTCCCAAGCCTTTGATTTTATGGACCCTTTTTTTGCCCCCTTCAGTGTCTCCAGTGCTGGGTTGATGACAGGTTCCTACTTTCTTGTTCTCTCCATTCGTTCATCCCCCTGCTCTTGTATTCTTCTACAGGTATAATTTTAATAGTAGAATAATTACTGGTTTCTATGTGCCAAATCAACCTCTTATTATTTGCAAACAGAACCTTCAATGTTAAAACTGCAAGCTCACTGCCTTGGTGGGGTTCCAGTCTTTGTAAAATGGTTTGATGGAAAGATCTCTGTCAGTATGTGAAGGTCAGAAGCTGGCTCCTTCCCTCTCCTGTGCCCGTTCAAGAAGGGCAAATATGAGCAGGGACTTGCCATCTGCACAGTTTCACTTTTCAAAGCAGAACTTTTGAGAATAAAAAGTTAATAATCCCCTATCCCCAAGTGAATAGTTGGTTTGAAGTTAAAGCACCAATCTCTCTTGTGTGTCATTTCCATTCATCGCTTTGTCAGAGTGACTGATTTGCATTCAAATGTTCATGGTCTTTTGGGAGTGAATGTTTTTAAGGAGACGGCTGGTTCTCTTATTTATTGAGATCATGTTCATGATTTTTAGAGTCATGAGTAGAAGAGATTGACTAAGCAGCGCCATAAGATTGGACATACAATCGTTTCAAAGTAGTGAGATAATTAACTGATTAATGTGCAGTGCTTTGTATACTTTACCATGTTAGAAAACAAAAAGCAGGTATTTGCATGCTGTCTTACATACCTTCACCTCCTTTTGCTGTTTGTTTGCCTGTCTGTCTTGGCTGCATCACTGGGATAGTAACTATGGCCACAGCAAGGTGCGCTTAATCTCCTTAAAACTTGACAGAACTTTTATATTTGATGGAAAATCAGCTTAGTGACAGTGTTGCAGTTGTGAAGCTGAGAATAGCCACGTGACAAGCTGTGGTGCGCTGGGATCAAGAGCTGAATGCTCTTACTCACTTGGAATGAAAAGTGAATGAAAGAAATTAAGAACTGTTTCCAATAACTTTAATGCTCCAAGATGATTATGCTCTCCATTTTCATTTTAAGACATGTGTTAATATCAGACCTTTAATAAATCACTGTCAGAATTAACAGCTTTTCAAAATGTAGAAGTATTTTCATTGGTTACTTTAAACAGAATAACAAATTCTCATTTAAAAGTTATTGCTTCCTCCTAATCAGATAACAACAAAAAATTGTATTCATATGTTTACCTTTCAATTCAGGGGTGATTTCCACTGGGAACATTAGTAAAAAGGAGAAAATACAGTGAAGAAAGTTTGAGGCAATTTTGCAAAATTGTTCTAGGAAACTGAAATACACTGAAAACATATTGAAAAGTCTTTTAAAGTAATCTGTGTGCAAAACAGTCATCATAAATGTCAGTTCCCTTAAAATCAGTAGACATGAAAAGCTTATTTTCACAGATATTTGCAAAAGAAATAGGTCTAAAAGTCATGCATTGATAGGCAAAAAATCTTAATAATTGTCCTCTTGTTGTGAGACAGGAGATTACTCAGAACATTCATCTTATTTGTTGTTCATCCACACGAAGTGCACAGTTTGAATTAGATGAGCCCCAGTTTCTGAAACGCTGTGTAAGGCCTTACAGCTCAGCATGTTTCCAGAGAAATAGCTCTGGGGCTTGTTGATCATAGATAGAAATTTGTTCCTAACTTTTCCTACTATGTTGTTTTGTCATGAAAATATTTCCTTCCCTTTCCTACACCTTCCTCTTCCTAGCCTTCTCGCTTGTAAGATTTTGCCAGTATTTTTAGTGGAATGGGGTTGCACCTTTGAAGTGTGAATACTTTTAAGAGCCATATGGGAAAACCTGCTGCCTCCACTACAGCCAAAAATTTACCTAGTTTGCCACTCCTGACACCCAGTCTCTGGACACTGGACATGTAACATTCATAGAAAATGTGGGGTGAAAAGGGAGCCCTGAATCAGCCTCTCAACAACCTGAAATTAGCAGGAATTCTGCAGTCTATCACAGCTTCACTTCAGGTAGTGTGTCACTTTTTTCTGGCATAACGCCTGTTAACAGTTGTGTTTTGTTATGCTGTTTTTATATCAGCAACAAGTAGTACTTACAGAAAACAGAGGGAATAACCCCCTCCAACACACACACAAACATACATAATGTCCATATTTGTGCCATATATATTTGCCCATGGAGGCAGTGCATAACATACCAGCTTAAAAACCCCAAACTTTTAAGCTCATAGAAACAGCATCTCTAGTAGTGATTAATAACATAGGTTCACTAAAATCTGTTATGTGCACAATCAAAGCCTTGTAGGAAGGCAAGACTAGAATATGTCTACAAAAGAGAAACTGTACAGAAATAAATTCAGGTATCCCATGAAAATGGTTTTCCTTCCTGGCTGTCTCTTGGAAATGTCTCAAAAAGAATTACTATTGATGTTGCATAGCAATGATTAAAACCAGTGACATAAAGATCAGTGAGAATTTTCCCAGCACCTGTATTTTAAGTAATTGTTTTAATTAGGAAGCAGAGCAAAGTACACTACTTTACTCCATCGGTTTATTAAGTAATTCTATGACAACAAAGCTGTTTGTTTTAAGCACACTGGATTTTTTTCCCAGAGCAATTCAAGGTACACAGAAGAGAAGTGTTTTCTGACAAGAAAGAGTCAGTACTGTGTTTGCTGTCACTAATTTCTGAGGCAGGAGGGAAATTTTCTGCTCCTGTTAAGAATAAGGAGAGGAAGTATGTAACTGAAGACAAATGAAGTCCCAGCATGAAGTCCTTGTTGAGTGTTAGTAGTGGTCTTACCACAATGTGAAATCTGTTTCATGATATGCTTAATAAATAGTCTCTGGAAACTATCCCAGAAATGAACATCCACTTAAAGACAAAAAGAAAAGAAACCCAATCCGGTTCCTCTAAGGTCAGAACCCTTGAGTGCAAAAAGTATCCCTTATCTTGCCAAAAATCAAAACTTTGCAATAGTACCTGGGATTTGTAGGTGTGATTTTGTATGAGTGTAATATAATCCTAAAGCTGGAAATATATGTTAGGAAGTTTGGGTCTTGAATATGCAGTAAATTAGAATGGAACAGAATAATTACAGAGAGTATCTGTGTACAAGGCTATAGTTAGGCAGCTACAGTAATTGTTTTATAAATAGAGACAATATATATTAATACAATTACATTGGGGAGTACGTGTTGAAAAATATCCAACTTTTTAATTTATGTGGCATGGTATGCGGTTGTCTGGTGGCATGTTTTTGGTTGACTGGTGACTATTTATTACATGCATATAGGAAGCAACATAGACATATGATGATTATTGCTGGTACAGATGCAAATAATATGTAGAGGTATCCTGCTAGGTGTAATACAGTATAAACACATTTGCCTTTCTTCTTAAGATGGTACAAATGCATCTGGGATACTCATCCCCTATTCCTCTTAAATGACATCTAACATTGACTCATTTTGTGACTTTTCAAGCAATGTAATTTCTTTCTGCTTCAGTCTTACCATTTTAGTACATGAAGTTGTATCTTATTGTCTTTAAATCCACCGTTTTAGAGTGATTTCAAAATATTTAAATGAACTGCATGCAAAGAGAAATTAGTGCTTTATTTGCAGATTTCAATCTGCCATTTTTGCAGACAAATACATATAGTTGTTCAGTAGTTAAAATAATCAAACTAATTAAAATCGTTCCCTGGAGTGTATGCCCCTTAAGCAAGAAATCAAGTTAGCAGGGTTTACAAGATGACTTGTGATTTAGCTGATAATTCTGATGGTTCCAGCTATGCGGAAAAAAGACTGTCATTGCAGTTGCATCAGAAGACTGCAGACTTGTCGTTGCAAAAGGACAGCAAGCAATAAATTCAGATAATTGTAATTGTTTGTATTTCTGTTGCTGCTGAAGTTATCCACAGACTAGTTTTGCGTGGTGCTATTACCAAACAATATAGGTAAACTTGTCGTGGTTTAACTCCAGTCGGCAACTGAGCACCACACAGCTGCTTGCTCGCTCTCCCCGCAGTGCAATGGGGGAATTGGAAAAGTAAAAGTGAGAAAACTTGGGGGTTGAGGTAAAGATGGTTTAATAGATAAAGCAAAACCCATGCAAGCAAGCAAAGGAAAACAAGGAATTCATTCCCTACTTCCCATCTCCAGGAAAGTAAGGGCTCCATCACACTAAACAGTAACTTGGGAAGACAAATGCCATCGCTCCAAATGTTCCCCCTTCCTTCTTCTTCCCCCAGCTTTACATTGCTGAGCGTGATGTCATATGGTATGGAATATGCCTTTGGTCAGCTGGGGTCAGCTGTCACGGCTGTGTCCTCTCCCAACATTATGTGCACCCCCAGCCTTCTCACTGGTGGGTGGGGTGAGAAGCAGAAAAGGCCTTGACTGTGTGTAAGCGCTGCTCAGGAGTCAGCGCCGCTAAAACATCCCTGTGTTATCAACACTGTTTTCAGCACAAATCCAAAACACAGCCCCATACTAGCTGTGATGATGAAAACTAGCTCTGTCCCAGCCCAAACAAGCACATGACTTTATAATAACAAATGTTACCGTAACATATTTTCCGTGTTAGTGAGATGTTGTTTGATGATCCCCACCTCACTGCAAGTAAGCTGCGCTCGGTCTAACTTTGCTTTATTAGGAGCTAGTGTGCATCTGGATTGTCAGGAGCTTTTATCCTGAGCAGCTGTCTGGTATGGGCCTATCTGACTATTTGTTTTGGCCTGGACATATTTATTGAAGTGATTGACGTGACACAGACTGAGCAGCCCGTAGTGTTTCTGCACGCATGAAATTTCTATTTGGCAAGGATGCTAGATATTGGTGATGGTAAGAGAAGCAGAATAGCAAGATCTGCATTTTCATTTCTTGGTTATTACTGCATGTTGGGAGCTTAGCTATCTGAAAAACAACAAAAAATTTATTAAGGATTTTTGCTTTTTCTAGAGCTGGCAAGGTGTCCCATGCCACAAGAATTTGAAATACTAAAAACATTTTCCTCCTGACTTAGGACAAGAAGCTAAATTCTCTGTTTCCTATGAACCAAAACTGTCAGGTTTAAATTAAAAAATAATTAAAAATAAATAATACTCCAGAGCAGAATTAAAAATGGAAAGTTTCCTTTTGGAAAACATTGAAAATGGGACACTTAGGGCTTCTAAAAAAATTTATCTGCAACAAACAGGTTTTCCAGAAAGCCCACCCCTTTGACACTGAAAATGTCCTGAAGAAGTTCTAATATTATTTCTTGCCAGCTGTGTTTGTCACAAAAGTAAGATACATTAAATTAGAAAGTCACCAATACAGGAAGTAAACAAAGTTCCATGCAGCTTACTGTGATTAGCAATCTATCAGTACACAAATAAATGGACCATAGATACGAATTCATGTTCATAAATTATCAAAATAATTTTTAATTGAGGAGTAGGATCAAGAACAATATGTCAACAGGAAATAAGAGTGCTCAAATGTGTGATGAGTGTTACTTACACCACCACACACATTTGGCAGATCCTAATATAGGATGCTCCTGAGCTTTACAATAAAGGTCAGAAATTGAGTTTCTTGTTTAAAAATCTGCTTTTTAGTCTTTACAGTTGGAGAATGAGCCTTGATATTAGAAAACAAGCATGTAAGCTGGCAGGATTTACTATGTTTTCCATAATTTGAGACCCACAGACCCAGCAGTCCCCAAGGCCAGAGGATGCTGGCAGCTTTGAAGGCACAAAGCCCAGCATTCCTGCTGTGCACCTTGCCATTTTGCTTCCCCCACAGCATCCATCTCTTTTTGCCATAGGGATGGAAGATCTCAGTGGGGATGCTCTTGCTTTACTTGTTTCCCCTGTTAGGGAAGATCACTGGAGTACATGCCGCTTCCCTGAACTGCTCCTCAGAGACCACAGTAGGAAAGAGGCAGAGCCGGTGCAGCAGAAGGTGCAGTGCAGGCTGTTGAGTTTGGTGTCTGAGGAACAGAGCAGAAACCCAGGACTTGTCAGGAATCCAGGTAGATGGCACAAAGAAAGTACTTACAAAGTCCTCCTTTATTGGCAGGAAGGAGGACATAGGCATTATCAAAACTCGGGTAGTGGAGTTGAACTAATTGGAAAGCATTGAGCGTATTTTGAAAAAAAGAAAAAAGGGAAAAAGGAAAGGGAAATTAGTATTAACCTCCCCTCCCCATAGGCACATTTTGTAGGATTTTTTTTTATTATTATAAAGCCTGGTAGTGCTTGAGTAGGCAAGTGGGACTGATGGGTATATGATGAGTACTTCACTGTTAGAATAATGTAATGTCTATGAAGGGTTTGAGTTGTTGCTGAGAATTTGGTTCCATTGTATCGTATGGAAAACACCAGACATGGGGTATTTGCCGTAGACAATTCAACCATCTCAGCCCTTCCTGAAATATTTATGTTCTGAAGGATTCTGACAAAGTGCTTTGAAAATAAATAGCTGTTCTTAAAGTAGTATATATTTTTACAGAGTTACAGAAGGGTCTATAACCTTTTGAACGACAATAGCTATAAATGTAGCTTTGATATACAAACACCAGCAAGGTATATGCATTTCCAGTATTTCAGTATACCTATTTCTAACTCAATCATTAATGCATGTAAATATTCCTTTTATGAATTAAATTGACAAAAATTGCATGGGAATTAGCCATTTAAAACAGCTTTCTAACTTGGGTTCTGAATATGAAATAAGGCTTGTGGAAATAGTGAGAAGGTAGCTGACAATTAGGTTGTATTTTTCTTTCTCTTGAGAGACAAATACCAAATTATTATGTGCACATGGGAATCTCATGGTTATCAGCACCCCATGTGCTTGTCTGATGCCAGAATTTTTGCCCTTTAAGCTTTTATAATCAACTGTGAGATAGCTAAAATGTGGAAATACCTTATAGACCTATAGACCCCTGTAGACTCTACCTTTTTGTCAAGACTACCTTCTTGTAAGTTTTGGACTTACTTATTATGGAAGGAAAGGCTTGTAGATCTTAAATAAAATAAGTATGCAGTAAAATGCCCAGTTGTTGCCTGAAATACTTAATTTCTAGAACAAGGAATATTTTATGAATACAGAAAAGCACTAGGCCAAACCTGCCTGTTAATGGTTTGTTTACATAAATTCCACCTTCTGTTTTTCTTCCCACCCCTCTACTGATTTTTCTAATTGCTTTCATCAGTAATCATTTCAAGTTGAATTCTCCTTGCTTCCATACTCTTCAGGGGAAAAAACTTCTATCTTTGTTCTCTATTCACTTGTTTTCCGAGTAGTAGTATTTTTGTGTTCCTACTATCTGAATTCTAGCAGTGGGTGTTTTTAAACAATATTATCAAGTCCTTTCATACTTATAAAGGCATCTATTCAATAGAACAAATCAGAATTCTGTCTTAATGAAAGCTGGAGGTGGAATGACTCATCTCTGTTGTTTTTGTGCCTGGGGTCAAATACAGTTTTACAGACATACTTAAGCCTTGCAGGTTACCTGCATCTTTTCAGACTGTTGATATATCATCTAAAAAAATTATCACGAGTTCTAAAAAGACAAGCTACAAAGAAATGTTACAATGGTCAGCATGTGCAGATGGACCCCAGCTGCTCTGCTTGTGCTGTGGGTTGGTTGCTCTGGACTGGAAGTAGATAGAAAATGTGGTTGTGTTCCAAAGAACATCATGTTGTTCAAGCAGGATTTAGGAGGCTAATCTTGATTTTGTGTCATGTTTACATGGAATCTTCTGGCAGGCATGATGTCCCCAAACTCTGGACCATTTAAAGGCCAGTAATTGAGTCTATTGTTCCAGAAAATGTGTGGAAGATTGGTCATAGTAGCAATTCACTTTTCAAGGACAGTTGCTGAAAGTAAACAGGAGAGAGCAGGTACCGTTCAGCAGTGGTTGTCCCAAGCTCTGTCAGACCAGCAGGAAGGTAATGTATTCATGAGTTGGATGGTCTAATATATTGTTTAATTTCACATGACGTAGCTGAGTTTTAGGACACTGCTTATAAATTACCTCTGCAATAGGTTAAATGAGTTCTGTAAATTAGTCTTGATTAGCAAAACTCTTCTGCTTTTATTCTGAGAGGTGATGCGCCATGTTTAATCCAAACAGTCATCTAATTGGTTTTGAATTTAGTATGATATAACTACACTGGTTTTGATGATGCTTAAGCCTGTTATTTCTAATCATTAATGATGGCATGTAAATAAAGGTAAAATTAACAAAAAGATCTGAAGAAATTTGTACAGACAGCTATATTGAAATGGAATTGTATATTATCCAGAAGAAAACCTTACAGGGCAGTTGATGAACTATGAAACCCATGCTGTTGTAGCAGGCCAGAGGTATACCATTCTCAGAGAAATACTAAAACTGAGAATAAAGTGAACATCAAATACCTTTTGAAAATGTACTTTAAGAGAGCTACGATAAATTGTTAGAGTAATAAATTTAAGTTATCATGCTAACTGGAAAGTCCCAACTCAGAAACAGAGGACCACCTACATTTTAGGAAGGTAAAAGGGACTTGTGAGTGCTCAGTTACAGGGAACAATTGCAACAGACAGTGAGTTGGGAAGATCGAAGGCAGAATTAAAGCTTTTTAATGAGAGAGGGAAAAGCATTACCTGCCACTACTAGTTTAAAGGCTCCAAACTGCTTGAAGATATTTGCTTTTTGATCAAAGGCATTGTATGTTTTTGGAAACAGTATCTGTTTGGATTATTTGGGAACAGTAATTATTCATTTAGGGATCAGAAAATAGGAAAAGCCTTCCTCAAAGAACATAAATTAGTTAATGTGGAATGAGTGGTGAATTCTTGTGGAAAAAGCAGAATTTTGTATGGAAAGGGTGTCTCAACTTCTCAGTGATGTGAGTTTTGAAGGGCTTTGATGTTCTACATTAGGCTATTTGACAAGGTGTGTGTCTGGACCTTGGATTGCCTTCAATCTCTGTGGTAATCTTACTAGATTGTAAGAATAACCTAGCTCCTTAAATTGCTTTGGAAAAGAATCCAACACATGCATACTGTTGTTCGTTTACACTCGTAACTCTGTTTTAAAATGTAATATTCTAATTAATTTCAGATGAAAAGTCACTGCTTGATAGCTGAAAAGTTTGAAAATGGAAATTTCCTTCCAGTTTTATTATTTTAAAGCAGAACAGTAAGCAAAATAAATATTGAAATGAGAGAGTGAAATACCAATTTAGACCTATATATAATACATCTATTTTAAATGAAATCATAAATGTTCTTTTGAGAAGTGGCCCCCAGTTTAAGGGGTTTTTGTCAAATATTCTTGGATCCTTTGTTATAAAAGATGAGATAAAATCTATACTTCAGTGTTTGTGGAATGTTCTTCCAGCACACCTCTATAGCCTGTCTATTCGGTCTGCACCATCAAACTTAGACATCAATATTTGTTGAGTCTCTATGCTCAGTTTATTGCTAGTCAGCCATGATAGAAACTGTCTGTACTATCTGTACTCAAAAATGAATTCCTGATGTGCAGGTAGATGGAGTAAGAGTTGTAGTAGGCTTTGAATAAGAGGACTAAATAAAATATCATTTCATGAATGATAATTTATGATCTTCTGTACAAGACACCAGGTAAAAATACTGATGATTTGTTGTAAAAATTGAACTGTCATTGGCAGTTTAGTAAGTGAATCACTGAATTTAAATGCTGGTTTTTATAATGAGCTAGCCAAACAGGTCATTTAATTTACAAAAAAATAGCATACAGAAAGAAAAAGGGAGACTGCATAGATCACAAGCAAGAGCTCTGAAGTTTTGCATTAGCTACAGCAAGCATATAAACAGGCAGAATATGTAGCAAAAAGAAAAATAGAATATATTAGTTGTAATATTTGCAGTAGATGTCTTCAGTTATCTGAAACTCTTCTCAAATCAACATATCTGTCAAATAAAAAGGAGATTATAGCCCCGTGTCTCACATCTAATGAAGATTTGGATCAGTATTGGAAACCTTGTTGGAACTATCCTTTCTATTATTTCGGAAAGGAAAAAGCTCTTGCTGACATAATTTAAAAAATAAAATATTCTTTTCATCTGTGATTAGTATTGACTTGGAAATAAAGCAGCAGAAACAGAAATTCTAAAACAAAAGTTACTTTTTTTCACTGGGCCTTACTATTTCTGATACTCAATTTTTCTCCTGTGAAATGAACGCTGCAATTATAGTACTAATAGAAGAAATAGATTCATTTGAAAGATTTGTGTACACAAAAAAATACTTCAATACCTTTTACAGGAAGAAAAACTTTATAAAATCCATACAGATTTAACTAGATCTTTCTTTACTCAGAATCTAACTAAATCACTGCACTAAGTATATACCCCAGCACTGATATATGATGTGTCTCAGCAGCTACTAAAAACAAATCTATTTTTTATGATTATGGGTAAGCAGTCTGAAACTATTAATTGACTCCAAATGAGACAGCACCCAGCAAGGTCAGAGACAACCAAGATAAAAGCCAGCCACCCCTGTCATCAGGTGAGGCCCTGTGCTGCTGCTGTGTTCGAGGAGATGGGAGTCCTGCGCCTTCTCCTGCCGCTGCCAGGAGCTGGGGGCCTGCAAATGAGGAGGTACTTCAGTGGAGCTGCCACCTATGGAAGTGCAGAGCTTGGGATCTCCAAACTATTCTCACCCAGCGCTGCACTGTGTGCCCTGGTATCAAAGACAGGCTCCTGCTGTGTCTGTGTTAGAGGCTTTGTTGATTGTGTCTGGAATCTAACAAAATGTGGGTGCCCCCACTAGGACCTGGCGTTTCGTGTCGGGTTTCGAAAGCTATTTTCTCTTCTTCTGCAGGGTTCTTTTCTACAGAATCTAGTTGAGGGTGTTTATTAACAGTGTCAAGCCTAGCATCAAAGGGCACAAGTTGTCCTTTAATGGCCACACATAACTGCAAGATAAGCCTTTTTTTTGCAAGCCAGGTTCCGTGTAATACAACAGACTGAGCGTATCTAGCACTTTGAAAAATGGAAAGGACATGGTTGGAATTAAAGTACAAGGAAAGAATGATCAGCATTATATACATGCTATATTTTTCTCAGGATCTTTGTATCTGGCAGATATTTAGACAGCCTGAAGTTAAGCTTTTTTTGTTGCTCAAGTGTTCAGTCTGTATTCCCATTCACCTGTTTAAGTAACACCACAAAAAGAAAACCCCAGCAAAACAGTGCAATTGCACTAACTTTTGCACAAAGTAGAATCAAAATTTTATGGATTAGGACAGTATTTGACATCAGTGTATTTAAAAATTAGTATAGAAAATGAGGACTAGTGGGTGCAAACTAGTCCGTTCTATTTCATCAACACAGGCTCTTTTTTGAATAAAAAGAAGTACAACATTACTACATGAAATGTTACCTTAAGAAAACAAACCCAGAAATGTACATTTTAAGAAGAGTGCTACAATTAAGCAGTGAGACACAAGAAAACATGTTAGTGTGAGATAAAATATAGCTCAAGGGCATTGTTACTGAGTAAGTGTGCTATCTTGCAGTACTGAAACCTTTAGAGTCTTACTGTGGTTAATAAAATGGCAACCTGTATAGAGAAAATAAAGAATTAGCTACACGAGACAGCTACAAGTAGTCCTTAGCTGAAGCATTGAAGACAGTACCTGTCAACAACAAAGCACTAATAAGAAGAAAAGGAGTTACAGGCAAGCAGAACTTTAAATGAGGACTATATAACATGAATCTATATTAATTTGCAACACGTTAACTCTGGAATGGTAGGTAAACAATATTTAAGAAAAATGTCTTTTAAGTTGTCCTAGCAGATAATGGCAGTCAGCAAAAATTATATCATATATATAGGTTGTAATGACAAATATTGTTACTTCATGCTTTGTCGTGCAAATGAGCAAATTTACTTGCAAATGCTTTCAAGCTACTATTTAAATGGAAGGCAGCCTAACAAGCCTCTTAAAATCTTTTTCCTGTAAGGAAGACATAGGATAAAATGTCAAGGATTAAAACCAAATAGAATGCTAAGTTTAATAAAAAATGCAGCAAACTCAAAAACCAGCCAGCAATGCAAATGATATGAAGAGTTTTCATATGAAATAAAGTCAAGAACAAGCCTGATATGCTTAGAAGCCCTGCCTGAGTTCAGCATGTGAAACACTGACCTTTATCTGTACATTTCCTGTATCTTGCATGGCTTTTATAAATAAATAGACTGAGGCTGATTCATTTTTTAAGAAGTCCTTGAGATAGCTAGTTCAGCACTCTAAAAATCTATAAGTTATTAAGACTAAATCTTGCCCATTTGAAGTGACATGAAATTTTTCCTGTCATTCTGTAATTAAATTTATTTAATACTTTTAATATAGTACTCCTTTTGTAAATGCTCCCCCCCCCCCCCANAGCACCTTCAGTTTTTCTAGTGTTGTCCAAGGCATATTAGCGTAACCTGGGGCTCATAAGTGTGGCTTGGAATGAAGTCTCTTGGATTCTTATCATGGACTTGGCTGTTGTCTCTTTGTGGTAGCAAGCTATCTGCTTGGCCTCTCTGGTCACCACTCCCTTGGCTGTAAAGTGAAAGTCCTCATCAGGGCAGTACTAGGGGAGTAACTGTTGCTGAAGTTCTTTCACATACTGTTGTGCAAATTCTAAATCAAATAAATTATTTTCTGTAATTCACTGCTGGGCACTTCATAAGTTTTTTGTCTTTAGGAGAGACACTCACTGTAAACAGTGCGTCCTCTGGGACAAACGGAATATCGTTGCCTGTTTCCCTTGCTGGAAGGCTTTTTAGATCAGTGATCATTCTTCTGACAAATCATATATTTGGCATACATCATACGCGTGCCAAATATAGGTAACCAGCCTTGGAGCAAGTGACTGCATCAGTCAAAACCAAGATGACAGCAGGTCTTTCAAATAGCACATCCTTCAACAGCACGTTGTCCTACTTGTTTGTACATACCCACTTTTTCTTGTTTTTGCCTTGTTTTCCATGCAGTCACGTAACCAGCATCTAAGATACGCCCCATCCGATGCCCCAGAGACCCGTCCCCCCTCAGCTTCCCTGCGTGCAGGGAGGAGGGAGCACAGCTGCTAGATCATTCTCCTGGTTTTTACGTGCCTGACTTCAGTTACAAGCAGTTCTCTAGGTTTCCTTGTGAAGGCACCTTGTGAAGGTACCTCAAACAAAGAAGGTCTTTTTGATGAAGGGAGGGAATATCATCACATTTCTAATGCCTCTGGTAAAGCAAATGTGTTTCATGTCAAAGTAGCTTGAATGCTTCTTTATAGATAGTGGGACTTGTGATGTTGTCCATTTTAGAGCATGGCTGCTTCAGTTCGTGTAGTACAGGAATCTGCTTGAGAGACATTCAGGGCATCTTCCTGAACAATATGAAGAGTTGGAGCCTTGATTTTGTTTACCCATTTCACCTGTCAGGGGTAGCAAAGGTGCAGCCGAGGACAAAAACGTACAGTACTGTATAGTGAGGTTCTTTTTATGTTTGAAGTAAGATGGTTATGGTTTCAGTGCAATTTTGCATGCATAAAGAAGTAGACTTCATGTTTCTTAAGCAACTTTGAATGGCAATTTGTTTGCTCAGCATATTATAGTTGAGAAGAATTTGAGACATACTTCAGTATTTTCGTGAACCCCTTCCCGAAACTGTGTTGATTTGAAACATTTGAAACATTTTTGGTGACCGTAGTTGAGTTACTTTGGATTTTTCCATTATAACTAAGACAGACAATGTTTTTATAGTATTCCCTTTGATTTCACAGTCAATAAACAGAAATTACTTTGAAGCATAGCACCAGAATGAAAAATATACCTGAAATTGAAGCTTAAAAGGTCATGAGTCAAAACTGCCAAAATACTAAGTTCAATCTTACTCTTACTTTCATAGAGAACATATTTTAGAAACTAAATTCTGGAGAGTTCCCAAATGTTCTCATCCCCACTGTATATAACTCACTGTCTGGAAACCAAAGCAGTAGTTACAGGAATTGTGATTTTACAAAGGCATTTTCCAAATGGTATTTGCTATATAAAATTGCAGAAAGTGTTAGTGTTTCAAGGCTTATCTGTTTTCTTTACTACATGGTAGGAGGAGAGATGATTCATCATCAATAGAGGCATGATATGAGCTAAGCAGAGCTAACAGTGCTATAGTTGTAGTGTTTATATTGCACGATAAGAATATCTTTGAATTTAGTTTAAGTTAAAGTGGAAGCAGCATGTTATTAAAGATGCACAGTGGAATGAACCTTTTGACTCATTCTGATGGAGTTAATCATTGACAAGGTAGCACCTTAAGAAAAAAAGGCAGATGAGATTGCCCTTTATTCTCTTTTTCTTTCGTCTCTTGTGTCTAAAACTATCAGTTGACTTTCCCTGAGTGCTCAGTGTAGCAGATCCTACGGCACTGTCCTCTGGTCTTGTCAAAGAGACTGAGACCGTTATAGCATAATGAAGCACATCCATCTTTGTTCTGTTCAAGCCTTCTACCCCTGCTTAATTTAGAAGAATTACCCATTAAGAGCCTTTCTGACGTTTTACGTGGCAAATCAGTTTTCTGCTGGGAAATGTTTTCATAGCCACACTGTTTCATGAGGATTTTTTTGACGTCCTCGTTTTCTGGAAGTACTGAAATACTGCATTTTGGTTTTATTGTTTTATTATTATGCTTAGAAGCTGTCTTATGAGTCAGAAAGATGAAGATGAAACATTGTTTCTTTTATACTAAAAAAAGACTTTGCCCCTGTTGAAATAAACATTTTGATAGCATTAAAGGAAAATATTTTTGAATTTTTCAGTTTGTGCACAAATTTTATGTTTGGTGTTGGGGTTCCGCTTCACAAAAAAATGAAGTTTGAGAGCCTCAGAATTTGCTGCAGGGTAGAAATTCTGGTGCCTCATAAGTTCTGTTGTGATTCGTGAAGCATCCTGTTGAGGATGCACTTGTGGCCGGAGAAGCTCAGAGAGTAACGGAGAAGTCAGGGGCTATATTGAGCAACCACAGAATATGATCAGCGCACAGAATCTTCTTTATCCAGTTAAATTGTCGCATCAGAAATGCTGATTTTAGGGTCCTCAGCAGAGGGACTCACTGTTCCAATGTGTTTGAATAGCAATTAGTATAAGATGCTTCCATATTAAAATTACTGAAGGATTTCTGCAACAGCAAACTGTGGAGTAGCTTCTGCCTCTGCTAGATCTTCTGCCTTCCCTGATACGCTTGGCTTTGTGATCATCACCTTTACTAAGATAAGAGTACAGCAAGTGTAGGCAGCACTAAAGGATTACATGTACGTATTTGCTTTTATGCAGCAAGAGTTACTTGTGTGTGCTTCATCTTAAGAACCTGTGCTGAGCTGTAATTTTCCTCTATTTTCTAAGTGCACACGTGTTCTTGTTTGATAAAGAAGTTGTCTATCTTTGTTAGCTCACTTGCTGAAAAGAAGAAAATACTAACTAGCAAGTACGTCTTTCATGAGGCAAGCTAAATGGTGATTTTAAACAAACCATGAGGAAAAATTGCTGAAATTTAAAGGGGTATTGACAATGGTGGAATCTTGCTGCTTTCTTGCCTTCAGTGACAGTCTTTTCTAGAAGTGTAACTTGGGAGGGGAGCCTCATTACTATCATTAAGAAATGTAGAAATCAATGTTTTAAAGTTGAATCTATAGATCTTTTTTAATATACTCACCTAAATTAATAAACAATCACTTGCTATAAAAAAATATGAATCAGTAGCATATATATATCTACTCCAACAGCAATCACTTAAAATTGTGGGATGTCTGTTCCAGAAATAGCGATGGTCAAAGACATACTCTTTGCAAAGTCAGTAAAAGATGAGAGTTAGTGAATTTGAGATGAGCAGTCTTCTGACTCTCCCTGGTTGGTTCGAATTTCTGCTCTGTTTGTGTACTGCATGACAAACTGCCCAGTCGTCTCTCGTTTGAGCAGCATGTTTTACTAGTTGTTAATGTGCCCAACAAAAAAGATCCTTCTCCCCTGAGACACTGCAGTCCTGTGAGTGCATGGAAGAAACGCTGGACCTTAAACTGCCGTATTTCCTGGTGCCATACAGGGAGGGAAACCATGCCATGCAAGCAGGGTCAGGCAGGCTGAGGATGGACCCACTGCTAGAGGCTGGCGAGCTCTCAAGAGGCACAAAACAGATGAGTGGAAGCATTTACTAGTCCAAAAACTTTACAGAGGAGGATTCATACCATTGCAAATTGTTGCTGTGAATGTCATGCCATCCACAGCAGCGTGCTCCGCTGAGCCTGTGGAAGGGATCAGCAGTGCTAGTTTGGCAGCAGTAAATGCAGCACTATGGCAGGTATGAGGAACCAAAGGAGGTTATGTGTAAGCAGGAGCCTGTATGCCTGTCCATTGGGCATTATTTGTTGAAAACAGTGCTATGGCAGGCATTTACTTGCCTATTGGTATTTGACAGAAGCTCATTTCTATGCAAGATCAAATAGAATTAGCATAACAGAAAGAAGGACTAAAACAGCCTTGTGTATACTTAGCTTCTGAGGATAGACGTGCCTCATGCAAAGTGAAGCCAAAATTGGAAGGGGATAATCTACTTAAGTCTTGCCTCCTAGGTGACATATATCCGTCCTCTTTTGCATTAAGAAAAACTCGTACCACTCATATGACCACTACTCCCTTTCCTCTGTGTTTTGCAGATTGCCTCTATTCCCAAGCTATCAAAGCCATGGGAGGTGATTTGCCTTCGGCCATCATCAGGCTATTTGCTACTCCAGGCACCCTTTGCTGCTCTCAATCAGTTTCTTACCTGCCAATAGGTTACTAGGAGAATTGTATTAATTGCTGTTGCCAGATTGAACAGGGTATAATTATTTAATGGAAAAATAAATATTTAGATTTTGGGAGTTTGTTGTCTTTTATTTCCTGTTGTAGTGGAGGGCTGCTAGCTTTATTCTTAATCTATTAATTAGTTCATTTTATCACTTTTCAGGATATGAGAAGATTCACCAAGGACATGTTTTTCCCACATCTTTGCTTGCCCCCTTGGTACCGTATTGCAGCACAACTCCTTACCTGACTGACAAAATCTTTATTCTCTCCAGGGCCTTGACACAGGAGTTGTGTCTGCTTTCACCTTCCACTGGTAAACAGCAGTCCTGGTACTGGGTACCTATTTGCTTTATATTTCTTTACCGATCCTTTATTTTATTTATACCCCTACCTAGCGGAGGGTATCCATCTGTTCCTGAGTCTGGAGTCACTGGTTAAGCAAGAAATGGTGGCCATTGACAATTTTACATAAAATACATACAGGTCTTAAAATATTGTATGTAGAGGCCAAAATACAGATAAATTGTTCTGCACAGAGGCTGGGAAGAAGAGGGGTAGAACTGGTTTGGATAGGTACACCAATGGTTGTGTATACGTGTTCCCTTAGCCAGGGTTTTTTTACATGTTGCTACTATTTATTCTTTAACAATGTAAACAGCAAAGACGCAACAGGTGCTAAAAGTAGTATTCACGTTACCGCGTACTCCTAGGCAACAGTATGAACTTAATTTTTCTCTGCATCTTGTGAAAAAGGAAAAAAAAAATGAGCTACAGCCTCTTCCTCAGAAAGAGCTTCTGTACTCGTGAGTCTGAGTTATAAAGGACCCATCCTGTGTTCACAGTTAGACACCATCCATTCTCAGCTGTTTTATCCAAATGAAATAAAACATTGAAATATATAGTAAAATAACATGAAGAATAGGTTCCAGACTCCAGGACATGTAGTATTATTTATTACACTAATACCTACAGGTCAATCTTTTCAAAACGCTTCTCTGTTCTCTGGCCCCTCAAATCCACAGCACAGTATGGGGAAATATTATCTTTACTACAGAGATAAATACAAGCCCTGCGGCCTGCCAAAGGTCACATGGGCTAGTGGTCCAGCATTGCTCAGAATAATGTCTTTTTTGTTATTCTTCTGTTAATGGATGGCTGAAAATGACTCTCTCCTGCTTTCTCACGTATACTTCCAAGTACTTCCTGTGAGCCAGTGGATTAGTGCATCAAACAGCAGCTCTGGACATAAAGAATGTGAGGGTAGGGATCTGAAAAGACAGGTGGTTTTTGCAGAGTTTGTTACTTTGTCCATACTCCAAAAGAGATTCCTAAAATGGAGAAATTAGTGATGGCTGATGTCTCTATGTTCAGTGCCAGAAGCTGATAGTGATGGAAAGCAAAACAATTTGCTTCTAAGACACATTTGGTTAATATGGTACCAAGTTACTTGTAAAAGCAGAAAAGCTGCTTTTGAATTCCTATAAAAAGTTCATAGACAAAAAGCCAATACTGCTACAGGGCTGCAATTTACAAGTGCTGTTTTCCAGGGCTCAGTACTGGGGCTGGTTCTCTTTAATATCTTTTATCAACTCTCTGGACAAGGGCATCAAGTGCACCCTCAGTTAAGTTTGCAAATGACACCAAGTTGGGTGGGAGTGTTGATCTGCATGAGGGATGAAAGGCTCTACAGAGAGATCTGGACAGGCTGGATCAATGGGTCGAGGACAACTGTTTGAGTTCAACAAGGCCAAGTGCTGGGTCCTGCACTTGGGTCACAACATCCCCTTGCAGCGCTACAGGTCTGAGGAAGAGCAAAAGGTGCCCAGCAGAAAAGGACCTGGGGATATCAGTAGACAGCCGGCTGAATATGAACCGGCAGTGTGCCCAGGTGGTCAAGAAGACCAACAGCATCCTGGTCTCTATCAGGAATAGTGTGGCCAGCAGGACTAGGGAAGTGATGGTCCACCTGTACTTGGCACTGATAAGGCCCCATTTTGAATACTGTGTTCGGTTTTGGGCTCCTCGCTACAAGAAAGACATTAAGGTGCTGGAGTGTGTCCAGAGAAGGGCAACAAAGCTGGTGAGGGGTCTAGAGCACAAGTCTTATGAGGAGCGGCTGAAGGAACTGGAAGTGTTAAGCCTGGAGAAAAGGAGGCTGAGGAGAGGCCTTCTCGCTCTCTAAAACTGCCTGAAAGGAGGTTGTAGCGAGGTGGGGGTTGGTCTCTTCTCCCAGGTAACAAGCAAAAGGACAAGAGGAAATGGCCTCAAGTTATACCAGGGGAGGTTTAGATTGGATATTAGGAAAAATTTTTTCACCGAAAGGGTTATCAAGCATTGGAACAGGCTTCCCAGGGAAGTGGTGGAATCACCATTCCTGGAGGTATTTAACAGACGGGTAGAGGTGGTGCTTGGGGACATGGTTTAAGGGTGGTTTTGGCAGTGTTAGGCTGATGGTTGGACTGGATGATCTTAAAGGTCCCTTCCAACCCAGGTGATTCGATGATTCTAATTAATATCTCACAAATGCTCATGTCCCTGGGGAAAGAAAGCAACAAAGAAATGAACTTGGTAAACTAAAATGTAGAAGGATTTATTTTCTCTAAATTTTACTTCTTGGTTTGCTAAGTTTATTGTGAATAGGTGGGAGCATAATTTATACGATGGCTGGGATATATATACTCACATATATGAGCATATATCATACTTCAGTTTTATACAGGAATACAGTACTTATGGACGGCATGATGAAGTTTATTTTAAAACCAAGAGCAATTGATTGCATATTAAAATGGTAGTTCCCATCTGTTTAAATTTTTGGTAAATCTCCATGGTAGGATAAATCACGTTAGAGAATTTCAGTTGTCAGCATAACCTACGTTTCAATGAATCTTTTGGAATTATCCTCAAGAGCTAATAGATTTTGCCTTTATTTTGACCAAGCGCTCGATGTGCATATGTAAAGAACTGCTATGAGAAGAACCGTGAGATTTTTATTTCTCTGAGAACAGACTCAGTCATATCTGCTTCAGACAGTCATGCAGCACTCTTATTGACATTTAGAATAAATTAATTCATAATCTCTGAATAGCAATGAAAGACTGCAAGTAAAAAATATGCTGAATTTAGTGGAAGTATCGAGTTGGAGCAAAGATCAGTTTTATTTCTAACAGTTTTTTCCATACTGTATGATGTAAATTATTTTTATTATGCCAAGCAATTGAGCATAATAAAGTCCTGAAACAATCCCATATTTTGGTAAAAGCTGAATGGGATTAGATTTTCAGTCAGACTAAAGCTCCAAAGTATAGGTACTTACAATTTGAATAACTTCATTTCTTTTCCTTTTTGAAAATGTAGCCCTGCAGCAGATCTTTGAAGTGTAAACTCTGAGACATAGCAATATTAAAATAATCATGGATCTGGAGGAAATAGCACAAAAACATCCAGCGCAGCTTAATCAAAAATAGAAATTAATTTGAACTTTCTGTGGTCTATTGAATATTAAAACATTTCATATTTCAAATAGAAAAAAAGAAGCCTTGAGCAAAGTTCTGATCATAGTCGATGACATATCTGGTGTAACACTTGAATATTAGGATTAAGGATGAAAGTTTCTGCTGAGCTTCAGCAACCTTTCTTGTATCTTACATTTTGTATTTATTGCTATTAGCTGAAAAATAGCTGGTCTGTGCTGGAGGCTGTGGAACAGTGGGACCTATGTGTTAAAAAATAAAAGCACTAAAACCCCCAGATGACTACTTTGGCCAAACAAAGTATTTTTATACTGTAATTCCTTGTCATTTTGTCATGAAACTTGTGTTTCAGGTCTTTCTGTTATAACCTGTGACCCCATGTTGGGTGGTATCTCTGAAAAGACGTATTTTGTGCAACTGCTGTGTTGTAGAATCTCTTTTATTGAGATGAGGTTTGCCATTGGAGATGTTTCTGTAGCTGTGAGAGCAGCTGGCTAAT
This sequence comes from Chionis minor, assembly GCA_013398295.1. Lineage (NCBI taxonomy): Eukaryota > Metazoa > Chordata > Aves > Charadriiformes > Chionidae > Chionis > Chionis minor. Next base: position 1,169,066 of record VZSF01008262.1, read on the forward strand.
GAGCAAATTCTTGGGGAACTTTTGGGTTCTTTTTATCCAACTTTTATCAGGAGTTTCTGCAGAGCATCACATTATGCTGTTGTACTTAGCATCACTAAATCTTTCTGAAGGGTGTATTTTAGTCAAAATAACTAAATTAAATAGCTTGGCTTATTCAGGAAATCTATGATGATCAAAAGGGTTTTTTTGGACATCAGTTTTCAGAGTCTTAAGCGTAGAGAATAGTAAGAGCATGAGTCACTGCAAGAGTGTTTTGAAATAGCAACAGTGGAAAAACCCGTTTTCAAACCAGCTGTATAAATTAACCATTATTGTGTAGGAATGCTTTGTGAGGAAGGAAGCACGTTGACATTGTTGCTGGGCAAATGTCAAAACTATTACTCACTGTGTCTCCACTGACTTTCTTCCTGGAGTCAAAATCAGAAGTCAAATCACATATCGTTTATATATGTATTCCCATTACCCCTGAATTAGAACTTCGGGATTTTCCCCTGTGAAAATCCTTCGTGAATGCGAAGTGCCTAGCAAAAATTACATTGCTGCCTCACTTCCTTCCATTGCCATCTGTGTGTGGGTGTCTTTGGGGGGCAGTATGGCAAGAATTAGAAGAACCATTTAGGAAGGAAAATATCATATTTCTTAGAGAAACTGAAGTGGAAATATGAAAAAAAAATACAGAATTGCTTGAAACAATAGCGTGCTGAAGACTTTCACAAAGCCTTTTTGTTGAACTTGGAGGCTGTGTTTTTACACAGTATTTTCAAACTGCTGATGTAATAAGAAAGTAAAACTTGCAGGAAAGGTTATCTCAGGCAGCTGTTACTGTGTTGCAGAGATTATCAAAGTGCAACTTGCAGACACTTACTGATACGTGTATGAGAGAAAGAACACGTTTGACTAATAGTGTCAATGCACTTTTGTAAAAACGAAGAGGGCGGAAGCTACAGTATGTGATGACAATTCTACAGAAAGTTAATAAGGTTGCTTTGGATAGTGCCACTGCTACTTTGATGAGTAATTTTTTCCAGCTTGGCTTTCTTTTCAATACATTGTAATTGTGAAATCTGCAGAAACACTGTAAGTAGTATCTCCAGCTAGATACAATGCCTACTTGTATGTGTCTTAAAAAATCCAAAATTAAATAGTCTGGTTTTATATTTTAAGCAGGTATAAACTAAGGTAATTGAGATTTATGCAAATCATAAAATTAGATAATTTTGCAATTTAAGCATGGACACCTACTATAGTTAAGAAGGGCTATAAAATTATTTACAGTGGTTGCTCCTGTCTACAAACACTGCATGAAATACTGTTGTCTGTTCCCCTCTGGGTCCACCCTCACACTGTTTCTGCTTGGCAGCCCTTTAACTCTGGGGTCCCACCAGTCTCTGTTCCCCTGGAATACTTAGAATATGGTCTCAGTGTAGTCCAAGCATAAGCTTGTTATTTTACTTCTCCAGAACAAGAAAGCCGTTCAAATGACTTAGGAAATACCTTCATTTAGAAATTTCAGCCACTGATGAATTAAGGAAAAAAGCTCCATTTCAGTAATTGCATACAAATACATAGGATAAAGAAAAAAAACCCTTGGTGATGCTTTCCCTGAGGAGCTCTCCATCATGAAACTAACAATAAATTGTTCTTCTGTTAATTTCAAACTTGCTTGCTCATTAAGAAAAAAGGCTTAGGAAGTGATAAGTGAAATTTTGTTATGTTTCCTCAGCAGTGAACTCCAAAATATTGTACTTATCAAGCTACCTGTTTTCTCTACCAAGTTGTCATCAAAATGCAGTGAAACATCTAGTAGACTTAAAAAGAAAGCCAGATGAACTATTTATGGTAATTAGCAAATTTCTCCCTCAAAAATGTGTTGTCAGTTTTCTTGAAGTAATCTTGGATGAATTTTCGGAGTTCAAGATAGTTAGGCAACGGTGATGTTATTGTTGCCCTTTAACATATTATTTCAGGAACCGGAGAACAGACTTGGGATAGGAGTCACATATCCATTTTTTTCTTGGCTTTTCTTGAGGGAGGCTGCTCTCACATTCATACACTGCTGTGTGCTCCACCAGGATGCACTTGCCAATGCTCTTCTACTTTCCATAAACCAGCCTTCACACTGCAGTAGGGAGGGGACTTCAGGTGCTTAACTCCCCACATGGGTGTCCTACAGGTTAGGAATTCATTCATTTTCTCCGTTATCTCCAAAATTATTTAACGCAAAAACATTACAGCTCCAGCAAAAGGAATTAAAGGGGACCCAGACCAGAATGCCTAAAGGCTGAGGTGGAGACACTCAGGTTCAAATGCCTGAAGCCTCATGTGCCTGAGCAGAAATTTGGACTAAGTTGCCTCTTCCTTTAGAGAATATAATCAGCAGGCAGTAGAGACTGTTCTCTTCCATGTGGAGTTTCTCATTCTTTGTATAAAGAAATTACATCGTCACTGAGAGAGACAGAAAAAATTGTTCTTTAGGCTGTTGGCTAGGCACTCACCTACAAGGTGGGGCATTGGGGCTGCAGAACAGCTTCGTTGCTTGTTGATTTGTGCAGTACACACTAGTGTTGGGAAGAGCATGGACACAGTTACTCTTGGTGTTTGGAGGATTCCCACTCTCCACTTAAAAGTAGATCCGAAACTATTTGGAGGATGGGATTTAGAGTGAGATTTCCCAAAGGTAATGAGGGAAGGAGAACATGACGAGCTACTGAATTCTTGGCTATTTCTCTCTTAATAGTACCTAAATGTGTTTGCATGTGTTTGAAGGGTGAAGAGTGGAATTGGTTGAGAGGACAGGAAGAATAGATCATAATGATGAGGAAAACTGAAAGTCTCTTAGCTTCTTTTACCAATATTTAAGATTTCTGATGGACCGGAAACCAAGTAGGTCTCACTGATAAGCCTCCTGGGCTCCTTGCTCATGTCAGACTTTAGAAGTTTTGCTTGGATTATGCATACAATGTTTAAAAATGAAGTGGTTTGGGTTTTTTGCTTCAGGGTGACCTTGTGGTGTTCAGAATTCTACTTGTATTTCCTGCTTTTTCCCCATAAATACTTTTTACACAGAAGAAGTTGTAACATTTTGTCATCAGGGGACTGTAAAAAATGTCTTTTCTTTATCCATGCCATCTGAACACTAATATTTTATCGTAGTCAGACAAGATCACGTGGCTTTACATAATTTTGAAGAGTGTAAAAATTCCTTTACGACAGAAAGGCTGCACTAGGTTTTCGTACCACCTAGTTTTTCTGAAGAGCATCACTCTTATCTTGCAAATGTTTAGCATGAAGTTCTTCAGCAAGATGCTAAACTCTAGTGCTTATTATAACAGCCTTGAGACTACAGGGGTCCCATCTGTGGTTACTGGTATATTGCCAATTATGCACAGCTAGTGTCATCTGTAAAACAGTCACTTGTGGCTGTTGAAGAGATCTAAGCAGAGGATGTCTTTTGAGAAGCTTTAGAGGTAAGTGTTGCTGGGATGAAGCAGCAGTTCCTTTTGCTGGAGAAGTCAGGGGCCTGTGTGGATTGGCACTGTTAAGATAAAGAGTGGGCACAGAAATGCAGCCATGATTAATTACCCTCCTAGTATTTATTGAACTGGATTTCTGTTCTGAAGCTTGGTTATGAAACAGGATCTGACTACAGAATTTACATTACTGGAATGTTGGTCAGCACTGTTGCATGATTTCATGTGATATGGAAGTTAGGAAGCGTTTTTCACACACTGTATTAGCTCTTTCACAATGTGAAAGTAGGTTATTTTTCCCCTCAGAAGCAGAGATTCGGGAACCTAAAAATTTCAAGTGACACATTGTTCTTCATAAGGTTATGCTAGCCAAAAGTATGCATCCTTTCTGTCCTTCTAGGCTTCCACATTTTTGGGGTCTGCATACAGCATAGAATGAGAGGGTCCAATTCAAAAGTAGTAGGATGATTTATTTGCAGTTTTTATTTCTGCAAATTCCTGCATCCATCTCCCCTGAAAAAAAAAGAGGAGAGATTATTGCAGCTTAGTATATTGATTTAAAACTAGAAAACTATAATTATTTTTGTCCTTGAGCATCTTCACTAAAATATTTCATATTCTCTGTACAGTTAGTATTATTCAGATGAGGCTTTTAAACCTGCAAGTGGGTACAAGCTTCCTTGAGTTGCAAGGGGACTCAAATGAATGAGTAGTCCACCTCCAGTTCTAGTAAGTCAAAAGAGTAAGTTTATGAGTTTGTTTTCATCAAAAATTTTAAAGCCAAGTGGCAGAAATAAGTGTGTGAAAGTTGAGATGTAATTAATTCCTTAATCAAACTTCACTTTGATCCATGATGTCATTCCTTTAAATAATGACATCATCCCATTTAAATAATAAAGGTCAGTAGGTTAAATATGTACATGCAATCAGCAATGTATTCAAATTATCACAGTTTCAGCTCTGTTGCTGCTCATGGTAAACAATTATACCAGACTAGGTCTATAAATTTATCTTCCATTAATCCAAAAAACAGAGAAAAGAAAGAGAAAACTGTTAAATAAGAACGCAATGTAGAAAGGATTTAAACTAGTATGAAATAAATCTAAATTCAGTTACGCAGCTTCTTTATGTCAGTTCCCTTATCTCCCCTTTTTACCATCTAAACATTTGTTACCAGTTTACTTCTGAAACTAAGAACTGGCCAATCAAAGCACCCCTGAATCCATATTCTGTTAGAATGAAATCAAGTGCAGTTTCGTACTGACTGGAGCTGTAATTTAGGGGGAATTAACTGCTTGTTCCTTTAAGCTCTACTGCAACCTCAGCCTCAAAGAGGAGCCCCCACACCATTCTTTCACCTTTCTGTGCACAGCACTATAAAGCGTCTGATGCAAACCTCCTCTTTGCTCAGCTATAATAGACATAGGGGGAAAAAAAAGATGAATAATCCAATACGGATCCAAATTTGTTTTTCCATAAGTATATAAAAAGGTAATACAGTCATTGCTTTTCTTCTTTCTGACCTTCTGCCTTGAAATATGCAGTACTTGATTCCTTTCAGATGTATGCATGCATGCATGCAACATATGCTATGGTTTGTTACAATGAAGACTTCAGGGAGAACAGAGATCATCTTGTCTCTTTCACCAGTGAAAGCCCTTTCTCGCAGAGTCCAACTCTCCCTTAGAGAACAATTTTTGTGAGAAAACAGCTAGTGCTGAGAACAGGATGGGCCACTGGCCTTTACAGTCTCCCTGCTCATCGGATCCAGTTTCTGTGTTTCCAATATCTGAATCAGTGCTGAAAAATGAAATTGCACATGATATTTTTTCCAGACACTCACGACCAAGGATTTTGAAGTGTGTGTCAGTAACAAAACTTAATTTCCTGATGTATCGCCACGAAGTAGTGTGACAAAGCAATGGTGTTGAAGACAGAAGTCAAAATAAAAAATCTCCCTCCCCTCCCAACGAAAAAAATAAAAAGGAAACAATGGAAATGCAGTGCTCCTTCCTTACTAATTTAGTAACACTCCTGTTGTCTTAAATTTAGAAACTGGCATTTTGTAGTGTGATGTTTATTAAGATTTCCCTACTGTGAGTTGTCCTGCACAGAATTCTCCAGGTTCTCAAGACGAGGTGGTGGTGAAGCACTGAAGGGGACCTAGCCAACCAAGGGGCTGCCGCGAGGGAGCCCCCTTTCCACAAACAAGCACCCGCCCACGAGGCCCAGCTTCCCAGCTTTCACAGCACAGGGCAAATATCACAATGGTTATGTCACTTTTGAGAGTTCAGATGGCAAAAGTCTTGATCAAGATGGAGTAATAGTCTGCGGGATTGTCAACAGCAAAACCCTCTCTTGGTATCAGTAACACAGGGGAGCTGCCTGTGTCCTTGTCTCTCTTCATCATCCATAAATACTCTGAGGTCTACAAGTTAAAAAAGAATAGATTTTAGTTCCTAAAGCAAGGTATTAGCAGTAAAATTGTATTTTTTTGTGAGGTTGAACCTGTCTCCTTATGCAATAAGAGGTCTTCGAGTTGTTTCTCAGTGGTCTTATGGTCTGTGATTCTGATTAATAAAATACACTTTCTTGCAACTTGACTTTTCTTCAGATAAATATGGTTTTGAATTTTAAAAAAGATAAGAGCACTTTTAATTTTGATTTTCTTTTCCAGAATTACTATATCTTTTTGTTGTCTGATCAAGGCTTGCATAGCTCACTGCACCTATGCATAGCAAAAAATGGAACTATAATTCCTGGGAAATTTTTTACAGTTCAGAATCAACACCTTTTTGAAATGCATTCTGTAAAGACAGGTTTAAAATAAGGGGTTTGTTCTCGAAAGCTAACCTTAGCATTGTGCTGGCCTTTATGACTTTGACTTGGAAATTAGCATTGCAGAGTTCAGAGAGCACACTTTCCTGCAAAATATTTTCTTAAGATGCTGTGACAGCTTCAGCAACTGCATTTTTTAACCATTTAATTTGAAATTAATTACTTGTTGAGTTTTCAGCAAGTACATTTTACAAAAATCATGCTTGAGTCTTTTTTGTTTGTATATAAATGTAGACATATATTTGCCTCTTTAAAAAATTGAAAGTCTCTCATACTTTTGGACTTGAGTAAGATCTTGTGAATTTTATTGCCTTTATCTGGATAGGTGTTGGCATTTAAGCAATCTCATTGTTGGCTCTAAGACTCTGAGTCTAAAAATCCTTTTTTCAAACGTTTTCTCTTGCGCTACCTTTAGTTTATTATTACAAATGATCACTCTGCCTTGTCCCGTTTTATTTGGTGTAGGAATTGGCATGACAATTGAGGCTTTTTCTGGGATTTCAAAATTAAGCTGGCAATTTAACTTCACTCTTCTGCACCTTACGGATCTAACAGCCAGGTTGCCTTTTAGCTGCCTTCTGCAAGCAGGGAGACTTGGTGAACTTAGCTTGAGAATTTACTTTGAAAATGTTATTATTGGGGGTTTTCTTATCATACATTACCAGTGACCAGCACATTAAACAGTGTACAAAAACTGAGTACCTTCCTGATATGGCCAGGAGAGTCCAATACGAAGGTAGTGGCTTCCATAGAATTGATATCATCTGACTAGCTTGTGTTTGTGATACATTCCTGGTGATAAGACAGATTCAGGATTGAAGCTTAAAGATGTTTTACCCTGTAAGTATTAGTTCTTGTTTACAAATAATGAAGTCTGTAATCTTTTCATCCTAATTCTTGGATCATGGTTCCTGTAGATGTGAAGTGTGGTGTACGAAAAATAACACGAATTTACTGCTCACCAGATTTTCAAAGCTAGGACTTGAAGGAAATATTTTTTTCCTGTAAAGCATTCACCTGTTTTGCTGCCTTGTTCTTTTTCTGAGATAAGAAATTATAGTAATGGTTTTGCTTTTAGAAACACATTTGCATAAGTAATAAACCTTAGAAAAGGGCACAGGAATGATTGAATGAAATAATTTTGTTGATTAGACATTAAAAGTAACAGCTAAAAAAACACACAGCAAGCTATTCAAGATAATACCTTTATTATTCTTTTTAGGACTAGAGTTGGCCACAAGATCTCCCAAAGGAATACGAACTGATAAATTTCTCGCTTGTGACATGACAAATTACTTGCAACTTTGCTTTACTTGAATAGCCTTCACACTAGAAGGAGAGTGTTCATGTTAATATTTCTACGTCTGGGATTTTGTCATTGAAGTCATGCAGCTGAAATAGTCGGAGTGTTCGAATGTGATAGCTGCCTTAAACTGCTGTTCAGCCTTTTGGGTATCAGGGGAATGGCTTCAGTGTAAAGTGTGGATAGAGCGGTAACGATCTTTCAGAATCAGATGATGCAATTGTCAAGAAATCCCATTTCCCACTATTATTTATAAGCCAGAAGACAGTGTGACATACGGAGGTGAAATTTCTCATGTGTAGATCATGTACACAAATGCGATGCCAGGAGCTAAAGACAGAGGAATATGGCTTGTCAGTGTAGGAAAGTTTTCAAAAGGGGTAAAGAGGAGAAAAGAATTCGAAGGTGAGATTCAAAGGATAGAAAATTTCTGCCCATATGGCACCAGGGGGATTCAAAGGTAGACAAAGTTCAGAATCAGTATTCAAAAATGTCATGTTGTTTTTCTAATTGCTTTTTGTCTCTGACCTTTGAGGATTTAGGAAAATATTTAGGGCTGACTAACTTCTCTAGTCAGCTGACAAAAACAGAGCTAGAGTTGGAACTATGTCGTTGAAGTCAATGAAGTTTCATCTTATACTGAGCTAAACTTCTTCCTTCAGTATCAGCCTCATTAAGTTCATATGTATAAATACAGGACAGAAATTGTATTTATAAGAACACAAAAAATAAAATATTTTGAGGTCAGAATACCTGTCTGGAACATTTTGTACACATCCAATAGCATGCAAAGGTAAGTTGCCCCATTTAAGGGACCCCCTAATGCCGTGTACATGCTATGAGAAATGGTGCCACTAGAGCTTAATAGCTATTAAAATTTAGACATACAGGAATAAAAATCTCCGCTCTGCACATTGCTGTACAATTTCGATAGTTTTCATTGCTTTGTAATCAATTTATTCATGCATACATGCATGAAAAGTTATGATATAATCAACTAGGCTTTATAAAATAAGCGAGAAAGCTATTCACTAAGCATAATAAAATAAAAGGTACAAAATTTTATTTTTTAAAATTAAGAAAGTAAGGAGAAATAAATTTTCTTTCTATTCTGAAATATCATATTCATTACCTTAAGAAGACCAAAGGAAATTATGCACTATGGGAAGTACAGGAAGAAATCTGAATTTAGTTAGTGATAGGGGAAATACCCTCTGCATTCTAATGTTACTTATTATTGTCTATTCATGAGATTTTATTGTTTTGATTTGTTTGATATTTGTGTAGATTGTGTAGTTTTTTATTATATTTTTTAAGCTAAAGTTTATAAAACAATTATGTTACTATGTCTGCTGAGAAATGGATGAGTAACTTAAATACTCGTCTGTAAGGAAGTAATTTTTGTATCTGAAAGGGGCCTACAAGAAATCTGGAAAGGGACTTTTTACAAGGGCACGTAGTGATAGGACTAGGTGTAATGGCTTCAAACTGGAAGAGGGTAGATTTAGATTAGATCTCAGGAGGAAATTCTTTACTGTGAGGGTAGTGAGGCACTGGAACAGGTTACCCAGGAAAGTTGTGAAGGCCCCATCCATGGAAGTGTTCAAGGCCAGGCTGGATGAGGCTTTCAGCAACCTGGTCTAGTGGGAGATGTCCTTGCCCATGGCTGGGGGGTTGGAACTAGATGAACTTGAAGGTCCCTTCCAACCTAAACCATTCTATGATTCTATGATTCTATGACTATGTGACATGTTTCCCTATTGTGTTGCTTGCCTGAACTGGAGGCGTGATGCAACTGTCATGAAACACAGAGAACATGCACATAACTCTCCTCAGTGTCTCAGTATATTTTCCCCTTAAGCTAATTTGGTTATTTAAAGGTACTTACTTATATCATGATTGTGTTTGTCTTTTTGTCCGCAGAACCGCTTCATAATTTATTTTGTAAGTCATGCTCACTGTGGTTGAAGTTCAGCTGTAGCTTTCAGTCTGACAAACAAGGCTGACTTCAGCTTGTGACTTGGCACATCGAGTGCAAAGTGTGATAGAAGTGTGTGGCCAAGAGGAGCAGAGGGGGCTAGGAATTAGGAAGTGGGGTTGGAAGGATACTCAGTGTGAAAGACAGCAGGGAGTCTGGTATCAAAGGTGTTAAGAGATAAGCAATAACATGGGACCTTAAAATAAAGACAGGAAATTAAATAGAAAGAAATTGCTAGGCAGTAAATGAAGGGATACAGAAGAAGACAGACCGCAGTGGTAAGGAAAGAGCTTTAGCACCAGGGGACAGATGAATTCTGTCAAGAGCTTAGTCACCAAGGTGGAGTTTGAAACATTGGTAGGACATGTTTAGGTAACTGAATATGCTCTTACTGGTAGCCAGCGGACTGCATTGAAAGTCACTACAGCAGAAGTGATAGTTAAAGATAATAAAACGAGAAGGCAAAGCTGAACACAAACTTCAGCTCCTAAGAGGAGCTCATACTGCCATGTATTAGTCCCAAGAAGGTTTTTAAGCCTCCAGCATGTCCTGCAGCATATACTCTATAAATTGCATAATCATAATGTGTATTGCATTTACATTTTCTAGGCTTCATTTGTAAACTAATTTGGAAGGTGGGGAAAACTTAGTATTAAGTTAATAAAGCGTTTGTTTTTCTGCGTAAATTTTGCAGTAATGTAATCTTTGAAATGCAGGATTTTATCATACCCTTAATACACTTCTATTACATTTTATGAGTCTTGGCCTAAAGAAAGAAGTAAGTGTTATGTTTCTTTGCTAAAAAAACCCCAAACAAACAATAATATAATGGTCTAGCTTTTTTAGACAAACTGAGTGAAACATGCAGACCTCTTTTACATGGCAGAACAGTATTAATTGGCCTGGGGAACTGAAGAATAGGAAGAGAAAACTTACTAATCTAAAAATGCCTGTTCTTTTGTTCTTAGGTTCAGACATTGTTCAATGGTTAACGAAGAACTTATCTATAGAAGACCCAGGTAATTTTCTTTTTTTTCATGTTTGAAAATTCTAGTTTGTCTTTTATAATGACTGGACATGACTTTTTCTTCTGTTGCAGTGGGGGTGGCCAAATGACTTTTGATCAGTATAATTTCAATAGCAAGAAAAAACCCAGATAGCATCAAACCTTAGAAATCTTTGTTAAGAATCTGAGGATTCTGTTATCAGAGCAGGTACCAGGAAACAAGATGATGGCCCAGAATGAAAATGATAGCTGCTTTAGTTAGTGAAAAATAGTTTAAGTTCTACTCCACGAGGAATTTGCTCAGTGTCATGCTAAATAGTTTGTTAAAGACGTGCTGTTTTCTTAACAGAATTTTTCAGTATATAAAAAATAAACAGAATTAATAAATTATGCTCTTCTACTGTTACCGAGCTGCATTTCTATTCTTAAATTTGGACACTTTTATAGCATCTTAGAATCACAGAATCATAGAATCATAGAATGGTTTGGGTTGGAAGGGACCTTAAAGATAATCTAGTTCCAACCCCCCTGCATGGGCAGGGACACCTCCCACTAGGCCAGATTACTCAAAGCCCTATCCAACACTTCCACAACTTCTCTGGGCAGCGTGTTCCAGTGTCTTACCACCCTGACAGTAAAGAATTTCTTCCTAATATCTAATCTAAATCTACCCTCTTTCAGTTTAAAACCGTTACCCCTTGTCCTATCGCTACACTCCCTGATAAAGAGTCGCCCTTCACCTTTACTGTAGGCCCCCTTTAGGTACTGGAAGGCTGCTATAAGGTCCCCCTGGAGCCTTCTCTTTTCCAGGCTGAACAACCCTATCTCTCCCAGCCTGTCTTCATAGGAGAGGTACTCCCAGCCATCTTTGTGGCCTTCCTCTGGACTCACTACAACAGATCCATATCCGTCTTGGGATGGATGCTGCAGAGCTGGACGCAGTACTCCAGGTGGGGTCTCACAAGAGCTGAGTAGAGGGGCAGAATCACCTCCCTTGACCTGCTGGCCACGCTTCTTTTGATGCAGTAGCCTTTTTGGGCTGTGAGTGCACATTGCTGGCTCATGTTGAGCTTCTCATCTACCAACACTCCCAAGTCGTCCTTCCCAGGGCTGCTCTCGATCCATTCCCTGCCCAGCCTGTATCTGTGCTTGGGACTGCCCCGACCCACGTGCAAGACCTTGCACTTGGGCTAGCTGAACTTCATGAAACCTCATGAACAGGTTGGGTGCACAGGCTCCCCTCTCAAGCCTGTCAAGATGCCTCTGGACGGCATCCCTCCCCTTCAGCGTGTTGACCACACCGCACAGCTTGGTGCCATCAGTAAACTTGTAGTGGGTGCACCTTAAAAGGAAAGTGAACTGTAAATAAAATCAGTGCGGTGAGGAAGAACTGAGCAGTTCATTGCTCAGTCAGCTGGGTTGGAACATGGAAATAAAGCTTTGGTTCCCAGCGCTGCCGCAGGTTTCTTGTGCAGCCAGCAGAAAATGCTGTTTGGTGAATATCTGATATTTATTTCCCTGATTTACAGGAATCTTGTTAAATGATCTGAAATTTTCTGGAAAGGAATGATTTCTAGTAGAAAATGCTGAATGGCAGAAATAAAATACTCTGTGGAAGTTCCTATTATCTTTTGGCTAGGGGAAGGATAATCTTTCTTCTTTAAAGAATGATAAAAATACTTTTTCTCTCTCTCAGACTTTTGCGAATGGAATTTATGCTTTGTTTTGTTTTAATTTAAAAAATGTGGGTTTCTGTCATATTAGAAATGAAAGTATGATCATTGTGAAATTCCAGCAAGAAATAAAATCACTGTGTTTAAAATTGTAACTTGAATGATCAGGAACTATTATAAATACAGAATTCGATATTTTGAAGTAGCCAGTTCACAATTTACCAATGTGTTACATGAAAGAGATCGCTAATTGCTTCCAGTTTTATGTAATTTCACACAGTGTCACGTTTGCTTCCTAGAGATAAAGCGGAGGTTGCAAGAGAGCTATGTTTGATATTGTGTTTCTCAGCTGTGAGCTACGAAACACCTATCTATATTTATCAAGATTTTGAAAGATTGCCATTCGGTGTTTATTTGATATGCAAGCTTAACCTTTATTTGTCAAACCAGAGCTGCAATACTGGGATAGGCTGCCATTCAGATTATCTGGTTGTTGCGAAATTTGGAATAGAAGAAGCCTTAAACTAAATGGAAAACATGGTTCCCTATGTCGATATCCAATTAAAATTAAACAAACACACAAACTACTAACATATGTAACCAGCACACCATGGTAATTTAATTTAAGGTGGGTTTTATCGTCTCAGATTGCATGGGTGGAAAAAAATATCTGCAAAGACAAAAGTGTCTTATGTGTGTCAGTCCTAGTCCAAAGTCAGCTATCTGGAGCTGGCTGGATGCAAATCTTCAGAAAGCTAAGAGCCCTAAATGCTGCCTTTCTGCAGTGATCAGAATTGCCAGTTAGCAGTGGACCTTACGGATGGTGAGCAAGAGCTATTCACATGACAAAACCACTAAAAATATTCTGGTTTGTAAAATTTTTTGTGTGTGTGACTTTTTGTTCCTGTTCTAGACAAGACAGTCTAGAATTTCCTGTGGAAAAGTCCTAAATTTCTGTAAACTGTTGTCACCATAATTCCAGTATCTTCTGTCAGCTTTTCACCACTATGAGTTCTACTATGGCTATCTTTTAAAAGAAAACCCTTAGGGTCTTTTTGCAAAGCTCTTGTGAAGATACGCAATTTTGTGATGCAGAAATAAATAATGCCTTTGTTCACACTGAAAGTTATCATTTCTGTCTAATTCTATTAGCAGATATCAGCAACATACCCCTAAGAGCAACATAAAGTAGACCTTCATTCCCATATTTTAAGAGTATATTCTACTCTGTCCACAAAAATTTAAGGACTATTCGTACACCTCATCTACCAGTGTTGTGAACTACTCGTGTGAGTAAGGCATGCATATTGTGCTTTAAGTTGTAAGCAGACAGTTACATTCAGAGAATCATAGAACAGCCCAGGTTTCAAAGGGACCTCAGAAGATCATCTGGTCCAACCTTTCATGGGAAAGGGAGCCTAGATGAGATTATCTAGCACCCTGTACTGTCACATCTTGAACACCTCCAGTGATGGGGACTCCACCACATCCCTGGGGAGGTTGTTCCAGTGATTGATTGTCCTCACTGTAAAAAATGAGAGATGAAACCTCTCCCTGTGCAATTTGTACCCATTGCCCCTTGTCCTCTCCATTTGTCTTCTTGTGAAGAAAGCCTCCATCCTCTTTGTAGCCACCCTTTAACTGTGATGAAGTCCTCTCTGAGTGTTCTGTTCTCCAGGGTGAAAACACCTAACTCTTTTAGTCAAGCTGTTCTTTAGTGAATCAAAGAACTAGTAAGAAGGAAGTGGCACTACTGTACATTAAAAAAAAAAAAAAAAA